>JAOXJP010115945.1:0-13979 GCA_025762735.1 Platanus orientalis
TAAACTCAACATATGATTAAGGCAAGAAATCATTATTTAATAGGGATTGTGATCTTAACATATTTATTTTCTGCAGGAAGATTGAAAAATGCAATTGGTTCACAAGACAAGTTAATATCACAACTGGTTTGTTGTTCTAGGTACTCCCAGAGGCTTTTGAGATGTTTTACAACAGGGGTGTTGCTGTCTGTTCCTCCTTTCTGGTCAGTCCTCCCTAAGGTCCACGACACAAGGCTGCCCATGAGGTCGCAGCTGAAGTGGGACAGGCAGTGGGTTAAGTGGGAAAGGGATATAACATCCTACTAGGTCTTGACCTGATGACCTCCACTATGAGAGGCCAACACAAAAACCAGCACTCCTCACACAAAGATGATACCTATAATTAAGTGATATGGAATACAATGTCCTAATCTTTCATGCAATAAATTTCCATCCATCCATGCTTAATGTTTACTCAACCACAAAAAAATACTTTCAAAGTGCATGAGATAGAGGTAGGATACACAATAATCGGTAATAATAATGTAATTTGTGGATGTGTACTTTGCCCTTCAAGGTTCTACAGAGACGCTGTGAGCATGACCTCTGATTGGTATTGACTGTATCAAACAAACCTCAACTAAAATGTAATGGAAATCCAAGGCCTTTAACCTTTTGGTGCAGTGGATTGTGTATGAGGAAACTGGAGTTTTCGTTTATATCTAAACAATTTCCACCCAACAAGGAACCTTACCACCTTGCTGAGGATAACTTTTGACAGGTTGTGCATAGAATCGATCTATTATTAAACAATATTTTCCAAGCTTTTCAGAATTTATGCCGCATTAAAGAAGGGATCCATGATCAATTCAGCTTAACAAAGCCTTATACCAACACATGACTTATGTTTCACCACTTTACTCTGTCTAGGGCCATATTTTCATTATATCGAGGGCATATCTTCCATTTTATTTAATTCCGACCATGATAGACTACTTTCCCCTTTTCTTTGAATCTTTTTCATATCTTAAGTAGAACATGATTGCTACCTATGTACAAATACCACCTACATAAAGCTTTCTTAAGTTCCATAAATAAATGAAGGAATAGAATTGGAACCAAAATTATCAATCTGGAAAGAATAGCTAGTGTCCACTTGAGATACAAAGATAAGTAAGCGAGAAGGTTTCTAACAAATGGCATTCAGGAAGTATTAACATACTCCAGATTTCTATGAGGGACATAATGCAGCCCGAGTGAATCCAATCATGCTGAACTAATTTAACAGCTGCCAATCCGGAATAGATCACCCAAGATGGTTTCATTTCTACTCCCCAGCAGCCAGCCATCTCATTTCGGCACGCTTGGTAGGGTCAGCTGGTTCCCTTCTATCCATGAGTTGTTGAATTAGGGGCTCACATTAATCATCCTCTCTTGATTATGATTTATTATCCATACCTTGTGCATCATGCTCTTGTAAGTCGGTGTTGCAAGCGAGGAGAACATCTTCCTCAATGGTTGCGGACAATGGGGAGACAACCATTTTTTCTCCAATATAGATGACAAGATAGTTGTCCCTTGGGTGTGTAAGAGATGTTGCCAGATTGGAAAGTGCATCGACTTATCCGTTATGGTCCCTTCTGATATGTTGTATTTGCAGACACCTAAACAACTTAGCCAAGTCTTTAGCCCTTCAAAAATAGGGTGTTAGATTTGGTTTTTTGATGTGGTAAAGACCATTCATCTGGCGGACGACAAGCTCCGAATCTCCATTAACCATGAGGTCATCTATAGGGATTTCTAAATCCAGTTCAAGTCCTATGATTAGAGCTTCATACTCAGTTTCATTATTCGAGTGACCCTTGGTCAGTGTGAGGGAGTATATAATGATTCCATTATTTGGGGTGACAAAAACGATGTCGATCCCTAAAGACTTATCTATATTATCTCCTGGGGCAGCAGAAAGACCCCGGGATGCTCCATTGAAGAACATTTCCCAATATTTGTTTATTTGGACTTGCATGATGTTCTCATCGGGTAACTCCATTTGAAGGGTTAAACCATCAGGTACTAGGTGCACAGCTAGGAAATCTGCTAGTGCTTGATCTATGACTACGCGCTGCGGAACATAATGAATATTGAATTTTGAGAGAAGGACAATCCACTTGACGATAAGCCTTTGCACTGAGGGATGACTTATAATGTACTTCAATGGGTTAGCTCTTAATATAAGAAACGGTGGATTGTATCTGCTCCTTTTATCTAACACTTCTCTACACCTTGTCAGGGGCGGGCACATCAGCGTCGACAAGTGATATTTGCCCCCCCCCCCAAAAAAAAAGTGAAAATCACTTGTTAGGGCTAATGTGCCCACCCCTTGACAGGGTGCAAAGAGGAGCTTTAGATAAGAGGAGTGGAAACAATCCACCCTTGATATAAGATGTATCGTCATGGTAAGTAGCTAATGTCTTAACTTTTGTAGTGCAAAAAACAAAGCTAAACAGATCTTCTCAATAGGAGAGTAGCTTAGTTTGGCACCGATCATTGTCCTACTGAGGTAATATAAAGCATGCTCTTTTCCTTCTTCATTGTGTTGGGCCAATAGTACCCCGAGAGATGATTCTATAGCTGCTACATATAGTAGCAATGGCTTACCAGCTGCCGGACTCATGAGTACTGACGGATTCAACATATATTGCTT
Source organism: Platanus orientalis (assembly GCA_025762735.1). Classification (NCBI taxonomy): domain Eukaryota; kingdom Viridiplantae; phylum Streptophyta; class Magnoliopsida; order Proteales; family Platanaceae; genus Platanus; species Platanus orientalis. The sequence continues at coordinate 2,681 of JAOXJP010115945.1, forward strand.
TATACTGTCAAAAGCATTTTGACAAGCTTGGTCCCACATAAAAGGAACTTTCTTCTTCATTAATCATGAAAAGGGCTGGCACTGTCCTAAAATGTTTGAAATGAACCGATGAATGTATGTAAGTTTGCTCTGCAACCTCTTGAGATCAAAGATATTTTGCGGTATTGGCATTTTAACTTTGGTGGTAATTTTCTTGGGATATATTTCGATACCCCTATATCGAACAACAAATCCGAGAAACCGCCCTAAAGATACACCAAAAACACATTTAAGAGGGTTCATTTTCAAATTATAATGATGAAACAGTTGAAATACCCGGTTTAGATCATCGATGTGGTGTTATCTGAGTTTTGTCTTTACGACCAAATCATCGACATTGCATTCAACCGCATAATGTAGCAAGTCCTCAAATATATAGGTTATTTCCCTCTAGTAGGTGGCATCGACATTCTTTAAACTGAAAGGCATGACCCTGTAACAGAATATTCTAATCGACGTACGAAATGTGGTAGCCTTTTAATCCTTTGGAGCCATTTAGATATGATTGCATCCTGAATAACCATCCATGAAAGATAGAACTTCATACCCTGTGGTAGCGTCTACCAGTAACTATGTGAATGGTAGCAAGAAGTCATCTTTCAGGCATGCATTATTAAGGTCCCTGTAGTCAATACCCACTAATCTAATCGTTGTTTTTCTGTATAGGAACAATATTGGAAAGCCATTTCAGATATCTAACCTCTTGAATAAACATGGCTTTAAGCAACTTTTCTACTTCTCCCTCTATTTTGTCTGTGATATCATGTATGGCCTTACGAGGATGTTGCTTAATAGGCCGTTGAGACGAATCGATGGCGAGGTGATGAACATCCACGTTGGGGTCCAGCCCTGGCATTTTAAAATAATTCCAGATGAACATGTCTTAGTTCTGTCTTAGGAACTGGAGATACTATGTTTGTTCTTTTAAGGAAAGGCATGCACTGATGAAAGTGGGATGAAAGTCTTCTTCCATTTCTAGGTTCACTTTGATTAAGTCGTCAACTGTTGCTTGGCCTTCATTTTCAAGTTTTGAAGGAGCGGGCATTACTGACCCTATAATAAAATCTTCAGAGGATGACAATTGTGTCTCCGTAAATAAGCATTCAAAGGAAGCGTCCTTTAGTAGGTCAATCCTGTATACTGTTATTGCATGGGATGAAACTTTTAAGTTGGTAGGCTTTCTGCCCAACCCCCTTGTATCATCTTTGTTCTTAGAATGGAGGACTAAGCATTCAAACTGTTGAGTCAAAACTTCCTTGCCTTTATAACAATTCTTTCATTTCCCTTGTTGGTCAAAATTAGAGTTCTAGAGTAACTGGGGAGCTAACTTCATATGTGACAACAGACTATCTAGATCTTTGAGTTCTCTCTTTGATATAGGACCTGGGTGGTCCTTACACTGGATAGGGCCTTTAGGGAGGAAAATAGAAGGTGCTCGATAAGGATTGACCCGTGCTCCTGACAGGTGTACTAGTGGGAGGACAAAATTATGTGCTACTGAGTCTGGTAACAACATGGATTTGTCCTTAGTAGCTATAATGCTATGTCGTACCTTAAGTTTTTGGGGTTTGACATTATTGTCATTGTTCTTCCTTGAAGTATATGACATCAACATAATAAACATCCATTGTTTGAAAGAGATTACTATCAGCTATTATGGTGCCTTGAGTATCTTGCGTAGGGTACTTGATACACTGGTGGTATGTGGAGGGGACCACCTAAAATTTATGCATCCATGATCGACTGATGAGGGCGTTGTAAGTAATGTCTGCATCAGTTATGTAAAAGGACGTCCAATCTTCTATGTGGTCAAACTTTGTCATTAGCCTAATAGATCCGAGAGGACGCTGCTCATTTTGATTGAAGCCCTGAATGACAAATGTGTTAGGCCTGAGCTGAGTTGGATCTACTCCTAGGTAGTCCAGGGTTTTGGCTGAAAGTATGTTGACTGTTGAACCACCATCAATCATCACTCTAGACACGAGCTAATTATCAATAGAACCTGTAATGAATAATGGTCTATTATGGCTAGGATCATCAAAATACTGGTCGGTGTCTTCAAAAGTGACGGTGGGCATACACAACCCTTCTTGTGTCGGGGTCTGCTAAGAAGCCCTAGCAACCTCATCATTTGAGGTGAACTTGTCTAGGTGAGTTGGTGCATAGACCATAGAGGCCCTAAGCTCTGGTGACATATAGAGAGCATCATAGATAGTTAACAATGATGGGATCTTCTTGAGGTATGCCATCACATCATATGGAATAGGGTTATCCGTCTTCTTGATAGCCTTACTGTGTTCAGTTTCCATAGCCATCTTTTTCATTACATCAGCTTATTGATTGGCTGTGGGACCCCATGATAGAATCTGTTTCCCAGATCACAACTTGACTTGGTAAACGTGTCGGGAGTGTGACTGACATCCCTCTATTGGGCTAGTGATTTTAAGTTTGGTAACATTATAAGCCTCTTTTTACGGATGAGTAGGCATTTTATCCTCAGAGAAATCCTGAGGCATAGTGGCGAAGTTAGAATCATCGTCATCACTAAAGCTATCTAAGTCGGTGACCAAGGGTGGCATGTCTTGCAAAGATAAGTCATGATGCAAGGTCTGCCATAGGTTTGTGGCATCGTCATCTTCATTGGTTGAGGTAGAGGAATCACTAGCATCCATGTCGACGTTTCATTGATCTAGAGGCAAAAACTGCACCAAACTTTGTCTGTATTGGAGATTATGTCTATATTCCCTTTATAGACAATAAAAATGGTTAATGAGCATTGACCATGAAGAAATATGACAGGATGATAGAGTTAAGTACCATTCAAAAGCATGTGAGTCCAAGAAGACCGAGAAAAGCCACACCAATAAATCACGTGCGGTGGTTGAAAAATCGATTTCTTGTAATAAATGACTAGTATGAAGATGGAGATCCCCATTCCCTATATATAGTGTGACCTGAGGGAGCTAATAGTCCTTTGGGAATTGGGTAAGATTTACCTCGTGCCTAATAGATTGCCTTGTTTCGCTGAACTGTCAGGAATCCAATAGTTGAGAGATGATTTAATCAGGGATGCCCTTAAATTCTTCATATATCTGTTGTTGAGGAGGTTATCTCAGGGGATCCGTATTTGAAGGATCATAGGGCTCCATGCCCGACCTCATAAATTCATGGATAAATATTTCAATCAGGTGGTCCCAAGAAAGTATTCTTTACAATGCTAAGTCCATGTATCAATCCAACGGTGAACCATCCAGGGAGAGTGAGAATAATCACAATAACAAGTTGTCATTGTACATTACCTCTCTACATGATATCATGAATTTAAATAAATAACGGTGCAAGCATTGATAGTCTTTATTTGAGAAGGTGGCGAATAGTGGGACCTCAAAGCCCAGGGGGAATGCCTTGAAATATACAACTCGATGGCAAGGGAAGGCTCATCGCCTGAACTTGGTTAACACATTCTGGAAGTATGTACATTTTCATGGTGTCATAGACAAACAAATAATTCTTACAGAACGCAATGGTTGGTCTTGTATAGAATTTTTTAATGCAATAGAGATACCACCGATGTTACATCTATACAATTCCATTGGGATGGTTACCCCTTTAGAGTGATCTTGGTATGTCAAGCTATTTTGCAACTAATCGATCATTATTGTTGACCCATGTGGTGTTGGTGCTGGATGTAATTCTTTACGTGGGCGAGGATTACCCTCACGTACAATTGACGCGATATTATAAGTGACGACCAGGGACTAGAGTACATCTTTGAGCATAAACTCTTCCAATGTCACCGGTATTCGTAGAGGTTGTTCTAACAAGTCATTTTCATGGAGTAATGGGAGAAAGGCCTCAATTGTAGGAGCCTTTTCCTTTTTCTTGATTACCTCTTTTAAGCGAATTGGCCTTTTTCGAGCACATTTAGGAGGGCTATACATTTGTTGTGTTGGGCTAGAGTCTTTTCTTATGTGTCACATTACTTTCAAATATAATCAAATCGTCTTCATCATTACCATCATCTCCATTATCTTGAGGATTCATGAGGTCCACCATATCCTCATCAACGAAGACAACGTTCGTGGTTGCGGCCCTCATATCTACGTTCAGTTCCACAATGTTCTTGTCAATCAATTCCTGAAGCTTATCTTTAAACACAAAATAGTCTTGCAATGTATGACCCAAAATACAATGATATTTGTAATATTTCGGGTCATTGACCTTATCAACTTCTATGGGTATTTTTGACTCGGAGAGTATGATATCTTAAGATTAAATTATTTTCTTAAAGAGACTCTCCAAATCATCAGGATGGAATGTATAAGCCTTCTCCTATCACTCCTTCATGCTTGAACTTTTTGGATGAGCTTCCTGTTCTGTTGGCTTAGTTATCTCCATAGTATGTTTGACTTTTAACTTAGTGAACGACTTTTTAGTGCCTACCATGGTGGATTCCACCTTGTTAACCATTATTTTTTCCTTTTCTCTCACGTCTATGGTCTAGCAGTCTCCTTTCTAAAGTGGACACTTTGGATATTAGGTCATCAAACCCAAAGTACTTTTATGCCATAAGATAGAGAGAGAGAGAGAGCTCGAAGGCTATATTCTGTAAACACATCTCAAGGAGTGTTTTAAGAGGAGATGCATTCTCATAAGCATAAGACATATTCTTCCATCTATTAATAAAGTCCACCACTAACTTATTGTCTCGTTGTCTTTCGTTAAGCAATTCATATAGTTTCACAAGCTTATAAGTGTCGTGAAACTATTATACAAATGCTCATTTCATCGAATCCCAGTCTAAAATGGAATAGGATTTCAAATTTAAATACCATGTAAAAGGAGCCCCATCTAGAGATTGGACAAACAATTTTAACAAGTCACCATGTTGGGCGATGGAGCCGCATCAGGATTCAAAGTGAGCAATATGTTGCTTAGGACATGTCGTCCTATTAAATGTGTTGAAATGAGGCTGGACAAATTTTGGTGGGAAAAATGCCGTGTCCACATATGGAGGATAAGGTTTCTCAGTCGTGTATATACTTATGATTTTCTGCTCTTCGTATTCATTGAGCATTTCAGTCATCATTGCCCGCATATAATTAGGGTCCACCATAGATGTAGGTGGATGGGCATATGGTCCCTATGGTATAAAGGGATGTGCATATGCATTGTAACCATATGTCTAAGGAGGTGTAGGTCCATATAAGGGTAGCTCTTGTTGATGATAAGCAACTTGGTGAGGTCCTTGTGGGTGTGGGCCTTGTGGGAACCCCTGTGTGAACGGCCTTTACAGGATAGGTACATGGGGTGCAACACTTGCAGCTAGAGCATCTCCTGACAAGGTGGCAAAGACATACTCTAGTGTGTAATGGGGGTATCCCCCTTTCGTTTGGCTAGGAACAGTCAGCCTTGCTAATTCTACTGTAGTAAGATTATGATTTGGCGGGGCTATGCCTTACCTTTCGAGTGTAAGTTGCTTGATCATGGCTTTTAACTCGGCTATTGTGATGTCTTGAGCGGCCAAGCATTGATCTCGGCTTTGTAAGTAGGCTCACCATTCTACGGTTATAGTGTGTTCCCCTTTAAAGTCAGAACGATACTCTATAGGGTTTACATTTTCTATATTTATTGTGGGGTCAGTTGATAGATCTTATCCTCCACTTAATCCTGTTATTGTCACTTCAGGTCCTTGCGAGATAGAGGTGGCATTGACCATTGTGGCAGTCCTTAGTGTAGTGTGAGGATTATCCTCGTGATAAAACATAATAGGAGAGGCTGTCGGGGCCCTTCCAGTGGTTGCTATCCCTCTTGAGGATAATTGAAAGCTCGTGGTTGCTAGGTGTCCTGGCACTTGCTGCTAAATGACTTTTGGTCATCATGCTAGCAGAGTTGAAAGCTTGTGGTCACAACCTAGAAGGACTTAGGGTGTTGGCAGGGGCATCTTTCTTTGCTCTGGCGAACATTATTACAGCTCGAGAGTTATGAGTAGACCCGAATATTTTATCCTTACCAATGTAAGGTGTACACCCAAATTATCTCTAGTTTAAGAGGACAAAGAAGGGTTTTCTCTTTGTGGATGTGCCCATGGTGGCATTGCGTTGATTTACGTATCTCCCACCTCTGGTTGCATGTAAAAGAACTTACGTGCTTTGGCCATTTGCCTTTAAGTTATGTTTTTTTTCCATTTTTGTTAAGGGGATAACACCCTTCTTCTTTTTGGTGGTTTACTTTCTTCAAGTCCCTTGAGTGGTTTAAATCGGGTTAACAACATCGAGTTCCTGACCTCTACCCTTGCCTGATTGTGCTGCTGCTTGCGATCCATAAGTGGGATTTGGGTGTCTATGTTGCTCAGTTGCAATTCTTTTGAGAGAGTATGTCCTTCATTAGTTCTTACTTTAGATTTCTTTTTCTTATTGTGTAAATTTCTTTTAGGTCCTAGTAGCCTGAATGGCCAATTTTGATTGATGACCAATTCTTCTATCTGATCCCTAAGCATAGTGGGAACCCCTGTGAGAATAATGTGTACTGTAGTCAAATTCTGGTACTCTGGTATCGAATGGAAATTTTCACTTGCATCGATAGATGTGGGCGAATAAGACTTTTTCCCATGCTGGTTGTGCATGAATGCAGAAACATTTTGTTCATTCACCACAGTAATATTGAGAGAATGTCATCATTTTCTCGAGCGTACATTCTAACGCGAATAGGAAACTTCACTCTTATTCGTGGGACATGTTTGCAACAAAGGGTCCGTAGGCCAATCAAGGTCATTGACTTGGACTTTCTCTTGGTGAGTGGAGTCAGGTAATTAAATGTTAGTTTTAGACTTAGACATCCAAGACTTTTCCCTTATTCGTGTGTGATGTCATCTATGACAGCGAGTGTTTCTCCATGAATGTAGATTTTTCACATCATTCACGGGTTTAGGCCCTAGCGAATGTGAATAGTCATCCCCATTCTCGTAGTTCGACTGTGACGAATGGAATTTTGGGCCCTTTCCTGAATCAACAATCTGTGCTTTTCCTGAGGATTTAATGATTTTTGTGTGAAGATTCAACTCAGACTTAGGTATCCATTATTTCCTTAAATTATTCAAAGTGATTTAGGGAATATAACCCCTTGGTTTAACACTAGATTTGCCATTTTTAATAGAAATGGGTAATGCTGCCACTGCCCAAGGGGAGACCAAAGCCTCAACCCCTGGTGAAGTTAGGGAGATTGAAGCCTCAATCCTTTGTTGGGAGATCAAATCCTCAACCATAGGTGACTTTTGGGAGACCAAAGCCTTAACCGTATGGACAGATGGTGGTGGGGAGACCAATGCCTCAATCCATGTTTTTGGTGTGATTTGTGGTGAATTGGTAGAAGGTTCCATGGTTGCAATTCCATTGGGGTACTTATGAAAGAAAGAAACACTCATTAATACAACGAAACTTAAAGAGAGACGAGAGGAAAGTATAGTCCCACCAAGCGTGCCAAAAATTTGTAACACCAAATTTCGAGCCATATAAGGAGAAATTCGTTGAACAAGTTACCTAGCCATTTTAGAGGTTAGTTTATTATTTTATGAACGGGGACTACTACTCCAAGTCTAATGGACTTGTTAATTACATCCGTTTGACACAACCAACCTTTGATTAACTTTAAGTTTCTCGGCTTGTGTTATAAAGTAAAGTTGTATGAACATGAAGAAAAAGAAGGTGTGGACATCGACGTTCGGGAGGGGTTCGGATGCCCCCACCTGCCTATGGTTTTCGGGCCCACTTTTTGACGCATGATGTCAGTGCGTGAGAGGTTGCTAATCCTTTTATAGGAGGGTTAGACTTTTCTTGGAGTCGCCACCAACTCGGGGTTAATCGATGGAGTTGGACATCGGTTCTCCTCTTCGGATGAAGAGGAGAAGTCTAGACCCGGAGGTCTAGGGATTTGACTCTTAGTACTGGTCTGAGTTCCTGAGATTAAGGGTAAGTTATTTAGTTGCGTTTGGGGAAGGTGTTGGATACCCCAAATACCTGCCTTTTTAGGGTAGCTTCTCTCATTCATACATGTTTTAAATTATGCTAAAGTCCATGCTTTGTTAAATGTGAAATTATTGGTTTGGACCACCCCCGTGGTGTGATCATTACAGTTGCACCTAAAACATAGTCCCAAGCTGCCTACATACCAGATCTTATGGTTCAGTGTGATCCTAGGGTTTTGTCGTGATCAAATTATATGTAGTTCTAGGGGTTTATTGTGTGTGCCAATCTCAGTAGTCAAGTATGTCTGACTGTAAGAGTTATGTAGGGTAGATTCATTTTAGATTATTTATATACTTACAGAGTACTCCGCACTGCTGCAAAATGTAGACAAGTTAGCTAAATGGGGGTCAAGACTATGTTGTACCAACATGCATGGTTTTGAGAACCTAACTGGGCTATGGCCAAGTCTTAGAGTCTTTGGGTCGCAAACCATTATGACATGACCCTAAGGTTAAGTGAAGCCCGTAAAAGGTTGGGATGGGTTGAAATGTAGTGAACGGGTAGCTTGACTCGACTCGGTCGCGCTGACGTAGCAGCCACTACTTAAGTGTTGTCTCCTAGGTAAAATTCGGGCATTTGATACACTTGAAAGTTACAAGTGTATAATCAACCATACTATGATAATTAAGAAAATTGAAAGTGATAGTTGTAATTAAGGTATCCTAAATTATGTTTATGGAATGGATTGGTTTGAAGCTGGGTTTCATTTGGCTTTCACGGGTTTAACATCTGAAATTTATCCGGACGCTTGTAAACAGGGCCCACAGAGGTGCCTAAGCATGTGGATGAATCTCAAGGTGTTACTTGTCTGTGTATAGGCTTTAGAGAAGGTTAGGGTTCACTGGGGTGGGTCCCAGATCCCAACACCTGAATTTCTCTAATGCTTACATTTCCTGTTAACACCTGAGTTTTAACTAATTAAAAATCAGGTGTTGGGTTTGGACACTTTGTACTCCGGGAGGCATATCTCTCTCCACAAAATTTGGCATTGAGCGTGATCGATCAATTCAGAAAGTTAAGATAGAGATCTTTTCAACCATTTATAATAAGCCCATACTTGGTTTAATGCCTATTTTCCAAACTGACGCCTGTTTAAACTATCAACGCCTATTTTTTAGGATTTGGACAGTTCGCACTCCAGAGGGCATATCTCTCTCCAGAAAATTCAGATTTGGGTGTGGTTGGTCAATTTAGAAATCTGAGAGAGAAATCGTTCCAACCATATATGATATGCCTATAGTTGGTCTAACTCCTGATTTCCATATGCCAGGTTTCTCAATGCCTAGGACCAAAATCCATCAATGCTTTTTCAGCCATTTAGACCCTTAGGAGTCTTAAAAAATTCTAAAATTTGGAATGCTAGCAAGCAGTACATATATGAACAACATATAAAAATTTATCTCAAGATCATGCTTAGAAAAGTCACAGTAAAATCAGCAAATATTCCCTAAAATTGGGTCTCAAAAGACCCATTTTTTTGGGGTCTGTTTGGGGGCCATTTGAAGGCCTTCTGCAGCATAAAAAATTACCAAATTAAATACAGAACTAACTTTATATGTCTATTACAACATAGTCAAAATTTGGTTCAAAAGGCCTTATACAAAAATTAAACGAAATTTAATAATAAAACTGGTTGAAAATAAGAGCAAGATAGGGGTTTGTTGAATCTCTACCTTGTACCTGATTTTGAGCTGGGCTCAAGCATAAATTTGGCAGCATAACAGTTACTAAATTGAATGAATTAAAGTATAAAACTTGAAATGGGGTAGGGGTTAGGCTTACCTTGCCAAAGGTTAGGTAGATTAGGGCTTTCTTCTTCCTTTTCTTTCTCATTTCTTCTTTGATTTGGGGGTTTTTTGTGCCAGCCCTTATGAGCACTATAGCCCCAAATTGGTTGATCCAATGGCTGGGGATGGATAGAGATGAAGGGATTGGAAGGCTAGGATGATCTTTATCTTAAATAAGGTGGAGTGCTAGGATTTAATCTAAAATTTAAGTGGTAGAGGGCTAGGATTTAACCCATGTGAGTAAGGGGTGTAGGGCTGAGATTAGTTTGGCTGTAAAGGGATGGAGGGTGAGGATGAGTTGTGTTTGTTTGGCATGGATTGGTGAGGTGGAAGGGAGCATGGGAGATGCCCTTTGGGACAACCCCATTTGCTCACCCTTTTCAAGGGTGGAAAGGTTAGATGCTAGATGGGGGGGGACTGAGTGGTACTCTAGGGATTTGACACTCAAGATGGGGATCTAAGGGATGTGAGTGAGAGAGAGAATTAAAAGATTCTAATCCAAAGGGCATGAAGGGTTAGCTAAAGATAAGAATGCATTAAATGCAAAATATCTTACTTTAGGTAATCCTAAAATAATATCTTGATTTTTGATTTTTGTGAACCCTATCACTGTCGTCACTCCGTGCGGGCTCCTGAGCTTGAAAGTTGGCCAAGTCAGTGTCATTTTCAGATGTCCCAGATGCTCTGGTCGCTCCGGTTCAGTCGGAACCAAATTATGAAAAGGGTAAAGGGGTCAAATCAGGGTTTTTTTGACCAAAAATGCTCTAAAATATAATGTTGAAGGGAAAAATAGTCAAATTGAACTTAGGGAGACCCAGAGGTAGATGCTCTCAGGTCAGGTGACTAACAGCTTCTAACCGTGCAGGATTACGGTGCCCGAACAAGAAATTAGGTCAAACACCATTTTTCGAGCGATTAAGCTGATTTGTATAGGGGATGCTGCTGGTTCCTCTGTAGGATGCCACTTTGGGTCAGATCTGGGGGATTTGAAGATTGAGGAGTCTGGAGGCCACAAAGATTGATAGATTGATAATTGGATTCCTGGGCAGTCGCCAAGAGTCTTTCGAAGCAAAGTCGCTTGAACAAATTAGGTTTCTGTAGTTGCCTGAAGTTGAGTGAAATTGAATGGTAAATCATTCCCTAAATTAGGGGTTCGTGAAATACTTTATTGAGGACAAGGAAGATTATGAGAAAATGGCCTTGACCTTATTACATTCTAAGCTCGGGAGAACTTTTAAGGGCATTTCTTGAGCCAAATACAGGTGAAATGCACTTTTTCAGGGTTTGGGCATAAATGATTGCTTGGGACACATATTTTCTATAAGTTAGCATGAATTTAATAGTCTCGCGACCTTGAATTTATAGTGGTATGGCCACTGACTATCTGAATTTCTGATTTTTGGTGCACTCCCGGGAGTCATTCGAGCACCTGATTTTTCATGCTTTTTG
>JAOXJP010115956.1:0-13979 GCA_025762735.1 Platanus orientalis
CATCTCATTCCACATGACATTTATATCTTCTTCTAAATTTCATTTCCCCTCATTTTTCAATTTGTCTCTAAATTTTGTTAATTTTTCATTTTTTAGGTTCCACCACCGAATTTTTGTGTAATTAATTTCTCATTTCTTTCTTTTCCATCTTTTAATGCGAACATCTAACACCATTAGTCTATGTTGTGTGGTTAAACTCTCCCCTGAAATAACCGTACAATCCTTACATATTGACTTTTCTAGCCTCCTAGTAAGAAAAAATAAATAAATAAATATATATATATATGAGGTGGGGTCCACCCTATATATATATATATGAGGTGGGGTCCACCCACTAGGGTCGCCCAAGGGTTGTGATTACACTAGGAAAGTTCAAACTTAAAAACACTTAGCCGTTGGAAAATAAGAAGTGATTTTGTAAAATCACTCTACAAGCTATATTCATGCCTGGGATGAGGAGACCTTGAAGTATCCCTATCCCAAACTAAAAATGGAGCAAAAATCCTCCACACACAGGATTGTCCAAGGATTAGGACTAGTATAGGAGCTTCAGATCTCTTCAAAATCCATCGGAAGCAGCAAGTAAGCCATCTCCAAAAATCTACTCAGAAACCTTTGTTCATGCCTTTATGGCCTTCCAAAGGTTACAGCTTGAAGTCGATGAAAGCTTTGGATATGGGAACACTTCCCCTAGGATCGTCCAGGCATGTAGGCAACCCTAGAGGCCTCAAATCAGATCAAGCCCTTTTTTGTTAGGTGTTGTACTCGATCTCCCCAAAATTGTCCAAAAAGCTAACTTCACGCTTATAGCTGGTATATCCAAGGAAATCTCAATCAAAATGTGAATTTAGAACTGAGCCCCACCATAGATAGGGTCATTTTTGGGTGCCTAACAACTAAGGAAAATAGCCAAATCCAAATCCCTATAGATTACTTAACTGTAGGTGATCTCGTGGAAGCTCCAAATTTCAACTAGTCACGCTTGGGTGATGCAAAAACTATTACAACTGATTTAAATCAACAAAATCTGATGAAGATGTTATATGGGAGTGATCAACCAGTAAATTAGAAGCCTTGGGAAACTCCCTTTCAAGCAAATCACCAAAGCTTAAGGAATATCTTTGTTCCTTTGTAAACTCTGAAAGCTCTCAGTAATGGAAATCTGTAGAAATTAAATAAGCATTGAAGAAGAAGGGTGAAGAAGACCTTTAACCCAAGGGGAATGGAGTGGCCTTCACCACTAGTGTTAAAATAGGTGGAGACCTAGACCTATTCCAGGGTTTTAAGGTTCTTCAACCACAAACAAGCAAGAGGAAGAAGAATCTAAATCGTGAGAGATTTTTTTTCAAATATTATTGCATAAAAGAAAAATACATGTTCATGGGACCTTATAAGAGAGTCTCATGGCTAGGTTTACATAATGAAGTCCATGTGTGGACTAAAACATTCCCCATGCCCAACTATAGATATCAAAACTACCCCTTTACTAAAATAAATGTTAAAAATACCCCAATAACCAACAATAGACTAGAATACCCTCAAAAAACTGTGTTCCCCTTTTACAAGAGACACCAATAAAATAAAATAAAACTAAATAGACTAAACAAAAGAAACTAGAATAACAGCGAACACCATCTCAGCCATAATGTCCTCATCAATACGAGGATGGACCAAGTATGTCATCTCTACCTAGAACTCGATAAAGCAAATAAATCCCACAATTTTCTTTAGCTTGAGATCAAGAAAATCTGGACAAGGCACCATTATAACTTTCTTCTTCCCATGTTGGAATGAATAGATGTTCTTAAACACACAATGTTAGACCTTCTTGTCATACAAGCACGACCTCCCAAGTAAAATATTACATGCTTTCAAAAGAAGTACATCGCATAAGACCTAATCACTTAATGCTCTAAGGGAATAAGTGACAAAACACATCTTCTAGATCTTAAAACAGGTGTTGTTTACCCATGCCACTTTATAAGGAGAAGGATGTGGTTCCATTTTTAGCCCTAACTTTATACACACCTCATCATATACGACATTGATGCAACTACCTCCATCAATCACAAGTGAACACAACTGTCCGTTGCACTGAACCCGAGTTTAGAATATGTTGTTCCACTTCTAGTCCTCAGTCTTCTTTACTTTTCTAATAGCCTAGATTGGATGCAAAACACAAACAAGTCTCTCATCTTGCTATGGTTGATCTTCTTCCAATGCTCGTTCTGCCTAAAGGAACATCTCCTCTTTTACCTCATGAATTTCCTTTTCTAGGTCATTATTATCCTGTGTATTCCACCTATTTGACAAACCCACTACACACTGAGGACAATGCATATACAAATAACTAGTACTCCCACACATGTAACATGATCTATTAGGTATAAATTACATATTGTTCCATTCCAAAACTTGTGCAAGTACATGTATGTTGTGATCATGTACTTGGTCTTATAAGGGTTGTATTTGTAAATTTATAAGTTACCTAAGTCCAAGTCAAAGAGAGAAATTTCAAGTCAAGAAGCCTAGAAGACCACAAGCATCAAGAAACAAGCATCATTGAAGAACTCAAGATGTCTTAAGCCCCTGTAAAATTCACCCCAAGAAGCCAACAATGAATTCTAAAGGTAACCATCAAAGGTAAAGTGTGTGGTGTGAGTGTGTTTGACCAAACCCAGCCTATGTGAGTTTAGAAGATCACCCATAGATTTAGAGAGGTAGGCTCACTCATAATTCGTCATAATGAAGCAATATATGTAAAATCAATGTAATGAACCAAATAGAGGAATGCAAAGGTCACTTGGGTAAGGCCCAAGAGGTTTGGAATGACCTTGGAGCTTTCAAGAGCAAGAATAAAGGCTTAAAGCTTATTTATGCATTTCTGGAGATCTAGGATCGATCCTGAAATTCTAGGATCTATCCCAGAAATCCATGATCGATTATGAGATGCAAAATCTTTGTTTTTTCTTAGGCTTGCACCCAGGATAAATCTTGAGACTTCTAGGATCAATCCTAGGTTGGAAATTTTGAAATTCAGACTTGATTTTTGCAAGAAATCCATCCATATTTGTGGGATCTTGTGACCATTTCATATCTACTTGATTAGGGTTTATAAAACTTTATATATAGAGACTTAAACCCTCGAATCAAGACATGTTTTCTATTCATTTTAGATCTACGTTCATTTTATTGGTCAATTCATTAGAGAAGAAGCTAGGGTTTGTAGTTGTACAAATAGAGATAAGGATCTCTTGTTTTTGGTGATTGGGTAAATCTACTCACCATCTCTTGTGCTTGATTGGTTCATCAAATCAAAGAGGATCGTGCACTAAGATTTTAAACCTATAAACCACCAAAAGTTCCAAGTTCTAAAGCCACAAAAAGGTAAATCAAAACTTGGCTTTGTATTTGTGTAAATATTAAAGCTAAGTGTTAGAACTTGATTGTTTGGAGCTTATATTACTTGTGGTATTAATTGGAATATTGGCCTTCATAGAGACAACCACATTTGTGCTATTTAATCCTCTATATTTACTAGTAGAGATTTAAATAATTGAGATCAAAATTGAATATTAGCCTTTAAGAGGCATTTGTTGATAGTAAACTAACCAACTCTCCTGAAACCATAAGGTGTTAGGAGATATACAAATTAATATACTTCAACACCCCTCATTAGGAGGAACACTATTTTCTCTTGGAACACACTTGGAGAGCTAGGCAAGAGTCCACACAGCACGTACACATGCACACAACACACATCCAAAAAAAATACTTCCACCAGGATTTGAACTCACAACCAAAGTTCAAAATATCGTTATCGCGACTCGTATCGTGGACCCGAGATACGGGTACGACTCGCTTATCACGGAGATACGATGTCTAAAACCGAAAAACGGGTGGGATACGGGTCAAAGGAAGAAATTTTGATTTGAAACTTTAGGATTTGATAGAATAATCACTAATTCACACTAAGGAATCATTAAATATAGGAAACAACCATCTATGATGGTTGAGAGAACCGTCATCTTTATGACATATGTTTTCACCTATGGAATTTATGGAAACATTATGTAAGCCTTAGAATTTTTTAATGTAATCTTAGGAAATGTTATAATAAACATTATTAAATACTTATAAACCAATATACTTCATTACACACTTGGATATCAATAGTTGGGAATCGGTGCCCTCATGACACTCGTTATCGCACATGTACAGAATTTTAAGTGTTTAGAGGTTGATCAATAACTAAATAACACTACACATTGCAAAAAAAAAAAAAAAAGCTATAAATCCATATCCATAAAACATAATCAATGATACAAATCTATAAACTGACACAATAATATCATTCTCATTCATTAATAATGCAAAAGTATTATAAAAGTAAATTACAACAGCGAAAGTGTGAAACTAAAGTAGAGAAATATAATACAATAAGATATAGTCATAGAGAATAATATCAATGCCAAGGGCCAACACTGCTTCTAAGTTCAAGGATCAAAATTTTTTGGAATTTTTTAAAAATTTTAATTATTTAATAAATACATAAAATATTTTATTTTAGAAAATCTACCAAATTAATATATTATGTTCAAAATAAGATGTAGTGTTACATATAAAAAATTAGACCAAACATTGCTCATATCAATTTTTTTTTGAAAAAAAATAAATAAATATTTTTTTCCTGAAAATTAATTTTTTTCCATGAATGTGTAGATCTATCACAAATGTATAACATTTGAAAAATCTACAAAGATTAGAGAAGAAATAGAGAGATTACTAAATTTTTTGTTGAAATTTAGGGTTTTGGGTTCATCCTTCGATCCAGCTCAAATCTACCTTCTCAAACAAATTTAACTTAAGTGGAATCCTAGATTTAGGCAATGAAAGCAAAATCAAGCAAAAAATTGCAACAAAAATGGTTTTTTGGAAGACTTAAGAGCTTGCGATATGGGTACCCTCCGGCTGCGAGACGTGAGATGCGAGACACCCTGTCTTGCGTCTCTCTCTTCAATTTTGAAGAGAAAACAAGGAAAATAGGCACACATATCAGGAGACAAGTGCGATTTGCATGATAGGTCTCGCGGTAAATTGGTCTGGGCTTGAAATATCGTGGTACAGCCCTGTTTCGTCTCATGGAGTTGCGATACAAGTACATCTTGCACGATAGGCCGGTATGAGGCAAGATTTTGAACCATGCTCACGGCCAAACCTGCTCTAATAGCATGTTGATAGTAAACTAGCCAACTCTCCCAAAAGCCGAAGGTGTTAGGAGATATACAAATTAAAATATTTCAATAGCGTTTATTGAAATTCCTCATTTTATACAAATTGGAGGAATTAATATTGAGCAGTAACTTGAAAATTAGCCTTTGAAAGGTAATTACTGAGATTCCTAATTCACTGTTAAGTGAAGGGATTATTGTTGAAATTATATTTGCAAATTAGCCTACTAAGAGTCATATTTTGTGGGAATTAAGTTTCCTAATTTAAATACATTTTTTATGTGTAATTACACCTTCACCGGAGCCACCAGAGGTTTGCTTACACTCACTAGAGCCACCGAATGTGTTTGATAGTGACCAGAGTTCAATGAGTTGAGATATTGTTGAGTTTATTAATTTTTCTATAATAGTGGGTATTCTATTAATAAAAATTAAAGTAGCTCAATTGGATCTTATGGACAGCAAGCGTAGGCTTGGATTGGCCGAACCATTATAAATCTTGTCTCATTGTGTGACTGGTGTTTATTGTTTATATTTTCTAGCACCTTGCATGCCTAAAGCAAACAATAAACTATATTACTATTTCATCACGCATAAACTTGTTAGGAGTTGAGACAATCTAAAAGTGAACTCTAACTTAGAACGGTTAATAACTAAAATGATTTTAAAAGAAAAATTAGTAATCCTATTCACCCTTCCCCTCTAGGATTTCAGGACATTAATATTAGAATTTCATGATCCTCTAACTATTTATGTAGAAGTCTCTGGTTGTTGGGCTATAAGAGGTGTAGATGTCCTGCCTAGCCTAGATGCAGCTAAAGTAATCCCACTAGGTTGTGGTCTGGGTGCAAATCTTCTTATAGGATTACCAGAAGACTGGCTCACAACTCGGGATGAACTATCAAAAAAGGTCTGTCTAGGATGAACTTCCCTTACGCCTTCCTCAACCCGATATGCAATCTAGATTATGTCATCAAGTGTCTGCAATATCGCATAACGCAATCCCACTCCAATCTATGGATGCAAACCACACCTAGACATAACTATCACTATGTCATCCTCCTACTTAGCCCTAGCACTCGCCATCAGACGATAAAACTGACTAGTATAAATCTCAACTAATGTAGTGCCCTGCTGTAGATGTGTAAGCTTCAAATAAGCTCTCTACTTGTAACGTGGAGACTTAAATCTTCTTTCCATTGTTGCTCTCAAGTCTTATAAATTTCTTAGGACACTAAGTCTTCTGTACTTTTCCTTGTTTTTCCACCAAATTCAAATTGTATCCCTAAACTTGGCCTCTGCAAACTACAAGCATCTACCCTCAGGAATGTCATGCCAAGAAAAGAATGACTCTTTAGTATGGATCCAATCAAGGAAAACATTCAGATCCTGTCCGCCATAAAAATATGGCACCTCGAGTTTAACATGCGATCTAGCTCGTATTGTCAGTACCATATGGATGCTCAATCCTCTCACCATAACCATGCCTAGGTTATTCAAATCTATCCCCATTATTCCTTCTAGGATGGATCACTTCATGATGAAACTATTGTGATGTTCCCACACCATGTACACTCTGGGATTGTTGTAGAAGAGGAGCTGCTTAAGAATCTTCTCCATTCTAGAGAGGTGGTTGATGGGTTGCATTAGAAGATTCAAGTGGAGGCAATCTGGCAAAAATCATACTTAGTCTTTTGTAGTTCTACCATTTGTGCTTGCATACCCTTCACATCACTTTGAATGTCCTTCAAAGTGTGATTAAGTCCTTAAATATCTTTTGTATGCTCATTCGCCATGGTGGATAGTGTATTCATAGTGTGGACCATTTTTTAGGGTTATATATACCCTTTCTGGGAGACCCCAAAAGAATTTAGTGTCAATACCCAAATCCACAGGTTGTGATGTGGGCCAGGTTTACATCCGTGAGATGGGAATGACCTGCCTCGAATCCGTTTCTTAAAATAGAGAGACCAACTAACTCGAAGTGTGTCATCAACCCTCTTGCCTATTTACATATCATTTTCCACATAATTTTATTTTCTTATCTTTTCTCATCCATTTAAGTTCATTTAAAATAATCACATCGTAGTGGAATAATAATAATAATGGTAAACTAAAATTCTATGCAGCGGAAATATATAAACATCATATCAAGAGTATCTCATAACCATTCAAAATAAAAGGGGTCTCAACCTGCCCACAAAGTATATACAATCCATGGCTTCACAGGCATAATCAATATAATGGAAATATACATCACTCATCTGAAAGTAAACTAGAAATTGAATGTAAAACAAAGGTGTAATGTCTGGGTCACTAGCCTAATCTCCAACCATCTCCCCTCTTCCTAAGGCGCAATCCAACTTATACGCTTACACATCTATGAGTGATGCCAATTGGGGTAAGCTTGATGAGTTTAGTGGGAGGGTATGCAGTTTATAGTTTATACAACACAAAAGAAAGCCAAATATACTCACAGTAGCAAATAGAAAGAAATACTAAGGAATCAAAGTAGAGATGAGAATACATCAAATTTATTAAACATGTATCTATACTATGAATTGAGTATGCACATGTCATAAGATAACCATAAGAGAGTCCAAAGTGAACCAAACTGAATCTTGCAAATGCCACATACTAAAAACTATATGTACATGTCAAGTACTATGTATCACATGTTAACCCATAAGGGGTCTCTATCACATAATGAAACCTAATGCAAATAAAACGTGAAAAGTCTCGGTCAAATCTACCCATGTAAGGTATCCAGTAAACAAATCACATAACTCGTGTAAAAGTCTCTGACAAAATAAATCACATAACCTACATAAGGGTCTCCAACATAGCATATCATATAAACCATATAAAGTCTCCGATAAAGCAATTCACATAATTCACATAACCCACATAAAGATCTCCGAGGTCATAAGACCAATGGACACTATGGCCGTTTTTACTTATTAATGTGACTCGATGATTGAGTACCTACAGCCATAAAGGATAACCCACAAAGGGGTCTCCGGGCCCAAAAAGGGCAACCCATATAGGGGTTTATGGAGCTACGTCTAGCCAACCCATATAAGGTGTTGATGCAAGGGCATCATTTGTCAAATCCATGGGCAAAGGTGTGGAAGAAGCTCCAACAAGTTAAACCTTGAAGACCAAGACTCAAGCCGGACTACAACTTCCAAGAAGGTGAAGGCATGCATGTAGCTTCATAGGGATCATGTAGTATGACCATAGGTATATCCACACACATGGTTGAATGCCCCAAATTGATCCCAAGATGATATGGACCTCCCCAAGATATAGATAGTAGTGTACATACAAAAAACAATTGTGTGTAAACATTGTGTGTGACCAATCACAAACCTCATGATCGATCACACTGAAGAATCTAGACTCGTGATCGATCACATTCAAACTGTTGGACCTCCCAAGGACTACGTCCTTTCTTTGTAACCGATCATAACCTAGGTCCTAACAGCCTCGTGATCGATCACAAAGCCCATGATCGATCATGGCATGGTTATGACTTAAAGTGGGGCCCACACCACTCAACACCTCCCAACCATGTTTCGAGGCATTAAATAAAATGGCCCCATGACCGATCACAAATCCCGTGATCAATCACGGATCGTGAGTTTGGTAATCCGCCATTTTCCCTATTTTGAATGAATGGCCAGTTTTTTTTGTCTGTTTGAAAAGATTCTAATATAAGGATTGTGAGCCTTTTCTGTTTTCTATAAAAGGAAATGTTTTCCATTAAGGTAAAAAATCTTCAAGCATTCAAGAGAGTATTATTTGTTTTGCTAAAGAGAGCCTCCAAGGGTGAGAAAGCCTATTCCTCCATTGCTTGAGCTGTAAGCTTAAAAGTTCATCTAGAAAATCTCTCTTGGTTGCCTCTTAATCCATATTAGCTATCATCTAGAAAATCTCTCTCAGTGAAGTTTTGTATGTTGACTTAAGTTGTATATGACAATCTAAATGAAATATACCTAATCTCATAGTGAGCTTTACAAGAATGGGCATAGGCCTTAGTGTCGAATCATTATAAATCTTGTGTTGTGGATTGAGTGTATGATTGCTTGTCTCTCTTACTATCAAAAATTACTCTAAATATTTTAAATTTTCTAATGTGTCGGAAGGGTATTTTGATAATTTTTAGATTTTTTATCCAAAATTACAGAAATACTATTTTTGGGTCTTTTATCTTATTTTCTATTTATTTTCATTCTAACATCTATAATTCTACCATTTTATTACTTGATCTCTCATATTTTGTGGCTATTTTTTTTTATTGGTAATTATAGGTGAAGATGGGTTTTGAACCTAGGTCTGTGGTACAACACCCACCGACTTTACCAACTTAGCAAGCTGGCATCTTCACTTTATTGCTACTTGATTGCTTTAAATTTCAATTCTTGAAATATCTTGCTTCCACACATTAAATCTCATAATTATTTGAGTCTTTTGGAATTATTCTACAATAACTTTTGGTATCTTTCCCTTGTGCTACATCACATGAAAGAGTAGGTTTTTAGAGAACTTATAAAAAATTCTCAATAACAAGTTATAATCCTGGGTTCAAGCACAAAAAGAGATGTTAAGGTTTGTTGAAATTTTCTTCTGTTGGTTTTCTTCTTGAAGGAAACAATGAGACAAAAAGGATTTCTTTATAGTGAGAAACCAGGGTTTTTTCACTTGGTTTATGAGAGGAGGTGATAAGGGTTTTCTTCATTGTTTTAGCGAAAGAGATATGGGTGTAACCGTTTCTCTGGTTTTTTAGGGCTTAGTATTGAGCTAAGAAAAGGAAGAGTCCAATTCATTGTAACATGTATTTCTATGGTTTATAATGAAGAGCAAACAACACCCGTGGATGTTGGACAAAGAACCGAACCATGAAAAGATCCTCATCTTGTGTGAGCATCATTGTTGGTTTCGTTGCTGCTAAGTTAAATCTTAGTACATTGATGTGAGTGGTTTGGGCCAAATCCCACCACGTTGTACATCAAGGCTGTTTCTGCTGCACCAACAGTGTGTATGCTGTTAAACTGAAATACAAGTACCTAGGTATCCAAACTCCTATGACGAAACCAAAGTGGTTAAGAAATCCTGATGTACATGTACTAATTGATAAATGTGAACAGGCTTTTTGATGGTAACCAACTCACTGGGAGCATTCCTTCCACATTAGGACTCGTGAAAACTTTGGAGGTTATGTGAGTACCTTTCCACCTGCATGAGTAATTAACACTAATATTCTTACGGCCTGTGATTTTTTTAATGTTCTTGTTGGGATTATTCCATTGGGGACAGACGGTTTGATAGGAATCTGCTAAGTGGACCAGTCCCGTCAAATCTCAACAACCTTACAAGTGTTGGTGAGCTGTGAGTACTTATAAACTGCTGCCTTCAAACCATCGCACTTGTTTCATGAAAGGGAGAATCATCCTGCGTTGAGGTTTATTGTTTATGAAAACTGAAGGTTGGCTTTCCATTTTCAGGCATTTGTCCAACAATAAACTGACGGGCCCCATGCCAGACCTAACTGGCATGAACCTCCTCAACTATGTGTGAGTAGAAAATACTTTATCAGTTTTATCAAGAAAATTGCACCAACAGTGATTTTTCTAAAAGAAAAGAATTTTAGTTCTCACCGTTCTGTAATACTCAAACAGAACTCTAATCTTGAAGTAGATGGAACGTCCTGAGACATCTCATCATTGTTGAATGTAATCAATTAGTAGTGTCACTCTTTTGATGTTTGCTAACCTGGCATGATCTGTGCTTGGTAGGGACTTGAGCAATAATAGTTTCGATGCAGCCGATGTTCCTCCGTGGTTTTCAACATTACAATCCTTGACCACACTGTATTTTCTTCTTCTTCTTCTTCTTCTCTCTCTCTCTCTCTCTCTCCCTCTCTCAAGAGTTAGAAAGTCTTTACCATAAGTTACTAATCATGTCCTGCAGTGTAATGGAAAACACACAACTTCAGGGAAATTTACCGAATACTCTGTTCAGCATTCCTCAATTACAGACTGTGTGAGTATTAGCTGATTCGAGTACACCATACTCTGTAAGATCTATTGAAATTAATTCAAACGTAATGCATATGTTATCAACTTCAACACAATTGAAAGGGCTATATTTCCCTGTAATATTCAAAATGGATGTTTAGAAGCTAATCGCGTGAATATGGTACAGGAGTTTAAGAAACAACCAGCTGAATGGTACCTTGGACATTGGCACCAAATATAGTAATCAGCTTCAACTCATTGATTTGCGGGATAATTTAATTTCGGGTTTTGTGGAAGGAAGAGGATACCGTAATGACTTAGTGTAAGCGGATTTTTTTTATTTATAATTTTCTTACATCATTATCTCCATGAGAGTGTTCAATAAGGATTTTTCATCCACTAAATCATTTGAAGTTTAAAGTTCCCAGGCAATGGTTAGTTCATCTCTAAAAGCTTAAATAGTTTTTTCATTTTCATCTAGAGTAGATGCAGCCTCTCACTACTTTTTTTTTCCTTCATTTATTGCAGTCTCACGGGTAATCCATTTTGTAAGGATACAGGAGTAACAAAAAAATACTGTGCGCTTCCAAATCAATCTACTCCATATTCCACTGGCACAAAGACCTGTGTACCTGTTCTCTGTCCTTCAGATCAAAGGTCCAGCCCCAACTGTGAATGTTCATACCCGTACATGGGCACCCTATTTTTCAGAGCTCCTTCCTTCTCAGACTTGGGGAACTTTTCGTATTATGTGTCGCTTGAAAAATCACTAATGCTTTCATTTCAAACCAATCAAGTTCCTGCGGATTCGGTTTCTCTGAGTAATCCAAGTAAAGATTCAGATGGTTACCTTGATTTGAGTTTGGAAGTCTTTCCTTCTGGAAAAGACCGGTTCAATCGATCAGAGGTTTCGACGATTGGGTTTATGCTCAGCAACCAAACTTTTAAGCCTCCGACGTTTTTTGGACCATACTTTTTCATTGGTTCAATTTATGGGCACTTTGCAGGTATCTAAAAGTCTACCTTAAGACTAGCAGAGTGTTGATATTCTGATCATTTCTCACTGTAATGTTTCTGTGTAAAAAATTCATAATGTAGAACCTTCTGTGAGATCAAAGAAGTCGGTGAGCCTCGGAATTATAATTGGAGTAGCAAGCGGTGGAGGTGTACTTGTACTTCTACTAATCATTGCAGGGTTTTATGTTATACGTAAGAAGAAAAGGGCTGACAAAGCTACTGAACACAACAGACCTTTTGGTAAGATCGTGATTATATCTAACGTCTGAACATGCTTTTTTTCCTGTTTATAATATGAGAAATGATTTTTACCGTTTTTCTACCATGTCATACCAATGCAGCATCCTGGGACCCAAGTAAAAGCAGTGGTAGCATTCCTCAGTTAAAAGGGGCAAGATGGTTCTCTTTCGATGAAATTAAGAAAAGCACCAACAATTTCTCAGAAGCCCATGAAATTGGATCCGGGGGTTATGGGAAGGTTAAACGTTATTCACTATCTCTTATTTAAGTTAGATCCATTCGTGGATTCTAATGATGTTGATTTTTTCTTTACAGGTTTATAGAGGAACACTTGCCTCTGGGCAACTGGTTGCCATTAAAAGAGCTCAACAAGGATCCATGCAGGGTGGTCTTGAGTTTAAAAATGAGATCGAGCTGCTATCTAGAGTTCATCATAAGAATCTTGTCAGCCTTGAGGGCTTCTGTTTTGAGCAAGGTGAACAAATGTTGGTTTATGAATACGTTCCGAATGGTACTCTAAGAGAGAGCCTCACAGGTACCTCTTTAACTCATTTTTTTACTTGTGAAGTGGATTCTTCTCCCAATTTGAATACAGCTAATAATTGTGATGGTGTCTCACATTCAACCCGATGTGCAACCCCTTGTCCAGTCCAGGGTGCGGCCCGAATGACCTGTTTAATCAACCCGTTTTCCAACTGATAAGGGGTCCAGCACAATCCGCTCGGATGATTAGGTTTTTTAAATAGGGGTTTTGGGAAAAGAGCCATCGCATTGTAATCTTGTTCTTTATTCATAGAGAATTCGTATAATTGTTTTCACCTGTGGATGTAGGCTTTGAGCCGTTGTGTGCTTGTCTGATTTACTGTTTTTCTATTTTCTATTACTTTATTACCATTTGACCTCTAAATCTAGGATTTTGCATAACAGTTGTACAGTCTTTTAGGATCTTACATTAAGAATGTATTTATGCTTTTCTTGTTCTCTAGAATAGAGAATTCTTTGATCAAAAGCAAAACATGGGGTGCTTTGCTCACTGAATTCATAAACATGTATTATCTGTGCAGGGAAGTCGGGGATCCGATTGGACTGGATGCGAAGACTTCGGGTAGCCCTGGGTTCAGCAAGAGGTCTGTCTTATCTGCATGAACTTGCCGATCCTCCCATTATACATAGAGACATCAAATCAAATAACATCCTTCTAGATGACCGCTTAACTGCCAAAGTTGCTGATTTTGGTCTCTCCAAGCTCCTAGTTGACCACGAAAAGGGTCATATCACCACGCAGGTCAAAGGTACAATGGTGAGTAGTGAATTCACTAAGCCCTCTATTCTAACAGAAAATGAATCCATTTTCACCATTGAATTAGGTTAAACGAATATATATATATATATATATATATATATATATATATATATATAGTTTGAGTCATAGCAATCTCAATTTTTGATAAATGAAAAATAATTATTTTGA
>JAOXJP010115967.1:0-13979 GCA_025762735.1 Platanus orientalis
CGAGTATCTCTTGGTTGGGGAAACAACCTCACACCAATGGTCGTATCCTTTACAATAGGTGCAAGATAATGTGGTTATTTAACGGTGTTATACCTCTTGGATTTAAAATGAACCCAACCGTTTTGGGACACAACATTCCAACATCTCTCACTTAGATATAACCAAAAATCTATTTCACCAATAATGGTTGCTTTTCATATTTTTACCACCCTTATGTGTATATCTGAAAATTTCTATCGGTACTATATATTACTCTTGATCACGCCGTTCATATGTTTTGTAGCTTTCTACAAGCTATGAATATGTGATGAATTTGCATTAGCATTAATGCTAAGCATCATCGAATCCTATGTCTTTGAGATCTATGGTCAACCCCTGTATCACTATTCGGCGTCTTCAACCTTATCCAAGGATTTACATCAAAATTTCAGTCAATTCACTATTTTCTAATTGACACACCTCCATTACACTGTATACCATAAATGACTATTCGGATATTTCTTTGCATTATTTTGTGGACTTCATGCATAAGATTATGCTGATTTAGCCTCTGTTACTTCGTCAGTGCTACCATTTTACCCTATGAATAATCTTGCAATGTACCACCTAAATGGTATCACATTTGTCGTTTATTCCAGGCATCCTTGAACTCCTTCCGACAGAATGCCTTCCCATATAGTTTGCAAATATATACTAGACGTCCTTTGTGCTTCTTAAGTCTATTGCAACTATATGTTTCACTAAGACTAATTACAGTCTTCTACAAGGTCTCACTCCACATTTTGGGTTTACTTTTGCTTCTCACATGCAAGGTCTCACCCCATCTATTGGGTTTATTCTTGCAACTAATACGACTTAGATCATTATAAGTCCCATCATGCTTATATATTTCAAAACTTGTGGAATATAAGATACAAGTGTCATTCATTTAGTGGTAGCTGGCAATCCCTCTTCATGTCATTAGTAGTTCGGAACACAAAATCCCAACCTTTAGTCTGATCCACTTGTGGAAAAAAGCTTGAGGCTAATGATAGCAATGACTTTATCTATCCATGTCAAATCCATAGAGTTATCAAAGTCATTGACACATTTTCATCAACCATATAAACCAAAGGTAAGTGACTTTCCTCTGCCACTTCCTTCTTTTTCATATTACATATATATTATAAGAATTATATTCAGCTTCTTGTGTGTATCTTGCAATACATTCTTGTTTCTTGTTTATCAAGAAACACCCCCTATTATAAAGGAGTGTACATATCCTGATATAAATGTCTTCTCAGCAGGGTTAACATAAAGTTATCGTCTGAGAAACTAATCACCTCAAAGATAACTGCTTGGAAACACAATTTAAAATCCTTGGTTCCCTTTAAATGCCTTAATATTCTCTTTATTTCATCCTAATTATTTTTAGTTGGGTGGTTTTGATATCTGTAGACTACTTAAGATGATATTTGTATCGAATCTCTATGTACTTTTTCATAATTAGGCATATGAACCTAAATTTTGTGTTTAGATATCTAAAAACTAGTACACAAGAAGCTTTTCTTTTCAAATATGAAATTCCAACAATGATTTAGTTTTACTAATCATTTTCTCATCATTTTTCGGTTATGTGGGCATTGCGAAAAAATGCGGATAGTCCCCATTTCGTGGGAATATGGGCCTGGCTAACAACGTGCCAAGACTTTGGTTTGGAGACACCACCAACTCTGAATATTTACAGATGGGGTTGAACATCTGCCTCTTTTATCAAGGTAAAATAAGAGTACAGGCCTTGCCGCCCGAGTTAGACATGAAGGCTTAGGATGACTCTTAAACTGGTCTAGGATTCCTAAGATTTAGGGTAAGTTGTTTGGTTGCAATTGGAAAATGTGTTAGGTACCCCAATTACCCACCTTTTTAGGATGGTTCCTTTGACCTAACAATGTCTGAATATTATTAAATGACACTAAAAAAATGTAGTTTTGACTCTTTTTTTATCAATACGCCTGAATTTGCATTCAGTATGCCTGAACTTGTGTCATAAGCTTGAATTTTATTCTGCAATAAAGTTCAGGTGAATGACCTGGGAATGTCTCTTAATGGGTCCTTTTTTGTTAACAGAGGCCAAATTAGTGTTCCAAAGATTGGAACAGGAGTTTCCTATGGTTTTGGAAGTGTGGGGATTCATATTTACCTTTTGGTTTATCAAAAAATGGTAAAATTAGAATTTACCTAGACTATACGCTTGATCTTTAGGAGTACGTCTGATGTTTAAGTGTACGCTTGATCTTTCATAGAAGTGAAATTTTAAGCGTATGGTCTAAAAAGGGGCTTACTGAGGGTTTTAAAATAATTTGGGACCTGGGGGTTTTTATCAAAAGAGTTGTAGGACTTAGGAGCCCTTGTAGGCCCACTAGATGCATAAAGACAAAGAACAAAAGGGTATTCAGGTTAGTACGCCTGAACTTCCATAGTAGTGTGAATTCTAGCATACTGCTTCAAATGGACCCAACTAAGTGTTTCAACAGGGTTAGAAGTTTGGGTATTTTTTCTAGAGGGTCTTTAAGGGTCTGTTGGTCCTTATAGGCCATTGGACACACATGAATAGAAGGGTTGAGGCATTCAAGTTGGTACGCTTGATATCATATTGTATGCCTAATATCAGATTGTATATCTGAACTTCAGGGTATGCCTGAACCTCCATAGTGATGTGAATTCAGGTGTACTATCCTAGATGGACCCCACTTGGTTGTCTCAACAAGATTAGAGGTTTGGATGTTTTCTTGGAAGCTCTTTAGGGGTTTATAGGTCTTTATGGATCACTAAATACATATGGACAGAGAAGTTGAGACATTCAGGCTAGTACGCTTGAACTTTAGGGTACAGCTGAATTTTCATGGGAGTGAAACTCTAGGCGTATTGGTTCTGGGCTAGAATCCAACAACCTATTTTTTATGGTTTTGGGTCATCAAAAGGGGTCCAATGGACCTAGAATTTTTCAAGGAGTTAGGTTAACATCGTAGAAGACTCTCTAAAATTTTTTAGCCTCATTGGATAAGGGTAGGCCCCACTTTGAATTTTCAAAAATGGGTGGGTCTTCCATTGTTTCACACAGTCCCTTACAAAATACAGGGATTATGTGACCTATTTCGCTAGCTACACATATAGGGTTGGGTTCAAATTTTATAGAGAATATTTTAATAACATTATAAGACTACTGAACAAAAATTGGAGCAAAAAATAAGTACATAGAGAATAATTTAGCAAACAAGTTAGATGATAGAAACTAAAACAGAATAGAAACATCATAAATTTAATTCAAAGAAAATTATAGTAAAATACCAAAATGTAAATGAACTGAAATATAAAAATTAAGTAAGCTGTGTAAATTAGCTAACTACAAAAAAAAAAAATAAAAAATAAAAAAATAAAAATAAATAAATAGATTGAAATCATAAATATAAAGACAGTTAAAATTTGGACACCTCACTTGACTTAGATTGTAGAGTGTTAAAATATTCCAAAACAATGAGCAAGTGGGCTCCATCTAAGGGGTCAAATGAAACCCAATGAGAATAAAATTTGGTGGACATGTAAGCCATTGTTATAATGACTTATAGTGCAAATTTAAGACCTTAACTCCTCCCATAGGGGGAGTTATGATTCCTACACCATTTAATATACAAAAAAGACATAAAAGAGGAGACAACCTTGTCTTCCCTATGTTCAACCTTGGGGCAGTTTTAATGGGTCTAGGGATGGAATCATTACAATATGGAAGGTCTAATCATAAAAAGAAAAGGGGAATGGATACTGACCTAGAGGTAGGCTTTCCATTCTTTCTTCATTTCTTCTCCATTTCTCTCTTTCTTTCTTTTCTTTTCTTTTCTTTTCTTTCTTTCTTTCTTTCTCTCTTTCTTTTCTTTTCTTTCTTTCTTTCTTTTCTTCTCAAAATTTTTTATTTCAGAAAAAGCTCTCCCTCTTGGCCAAATTTAAGGGGTTTTATAGATGGGGCTAAGGATGGGGGTATGGCCATGGGCATGACATGCATGGTAAAGGTGAAGTGGGTCCCACATCAACATGTGGTGGAGAATGAGTCACTTGAGGAGGTAGGGTGGAGGCTTTTTAGACACATGTGGGCTGTTCTAGGGGTCATTCTTTTATTGGCCACTAAATTAGGGTAGTTTAGAGGGGTGTCATGTGGCAAGGGGGTAAAATAGAGGGTTGAGGTGATGAGGTGAAAAAATGGAGGGTTAGGATATATTATGAGCATTTAGGGTTTTAGGGAGTTAATCCCAATCCTTAGTCATGAGAGGGGGGTGGATGTGTGCCATGTAGGAAAAGGGAGAATATGAACGATTGGGATGAGGAGGTGGAAAAATTAAGGGTTAGATTGGTCTCACTAGAACTAGTGGTGGAGAATGAGCCACTTGAATGGGGTTAAGTGGAGGCTTTCTAGCGACATGTGGGGGAGTCTAGAGGTCTTTCTCTTATTGGCCAAAAGTGAGGGTAGCTTAGATATGGGACATTTGGCAAAGGGAGTAGAATGGAGGCTTGAGGTGAGGAGGTGAGAAAATGGAGGGTTAGGATATATTATGGGCTTTTAGGGTTTTAGGGAGTTTATCATAACCCTTAGCCATGAGAGCGGGGTGGATGTGTGCCATAGGGAAAGAGGGAGAAGATGAAGGGTTGGGATGAGGAGGTAAAAAAATAAAGGGTTGGATTAACCCTAGGTTTGAATGGTGGATGATGGGCTAGAGTTTCAAATCATTGGATTCTAGCCCTTCATCAAGAATACTTTGGATTGATGCTAAATGAGAGGCCCTAATCCAAAGCCACTTTTAGGATATTTTGAAAGTGTGATGATTATTTTTTAAAACTATCTAAAAAGTAATGATTATTTTTATCAAAAATATCAACAATTTCTTGGGTTTCGATCCCTTTACTATCCAAGTATGCTTTTTAGTTTTATAACTCAAAATGTTTTAAGGCTTATGTGTTTTTCGCATCTCCTGGATGCTTTAGTCGTAATGTAATTGTCAAAATTGAATTCGGAGGAGTATATGTAGGTCAAAACTGAGTCCGTATGACTCTGAAATGACTCTTACTTGTGCAGAAAGGAAAAGATGGTCAAATTAATTTTTAAAATCTTTATATGAAAGATAATCTTCAAATTTTGTCAGACATAGGTTCAAACTGTCCACGAAACCGATACCAGAGTCAAAATCTGCATTCAAAACGTTGTCTTGTCCCAGACAAAATCTTCAGCAGAATTGAGACAAGTTTTTCGTGAGTCTTAGGTGTAAAAAATGGAGATCATTGAATATTTTGGGCTTTTGATTCTTGAGAACACAGGATCTGACGAACTAACAATCTGATTTCTAAAGAATTCCTAGGGGGTTCCTGAAGGAGGGTAATTTAACAGAAAAACATAGCCTAGATTTGTGAAGAAATGAATAATTGGGCTATGTTGAGTCTAAGAATGGACCTATCTATTAGGGAGCTTTTTGAAGATCTCCAAAAATATGAGAAATTAAGCCTATCCTTGAGGGATTTTGATTTCAGGAGAGTTCCCAAGAACTCACCATAGGTTAGATATTGGCCAAATTGTCTCTTAAGAATCCAAGGAAGCATTGAGATTTTGAGGGTTGCATGAGTTCCTAAAAATTTTGGTTTTTTAAGAAGGCACAGGTCCTGATTTGGGGTTATTTGGATGACAAGGGAAATTTCTAGGATTTATTAAGGGTTTAATTTTGGGAAAAAATGAGGAGTTTTGAGAATATGAGGGTAAAATCGTAATTTTCTAGCCTTTGATGCTTCAATGTGGGAAGGTTTATGAAAGATGGAGAATTATGCAAACAATGAGTTTAATAAGGCTGAAGTTAAAATATGTTAAAGGCGTAGGGGTAAAATGATAATTTACTATCCTTTTAATGCTTCAATGTGGGAAGGCTTATGAAGGTTGGCAAATTTAGAATAGAATAGGACTGATAGATTGAAATTTGGACCCTTGTAGTCTTAAGGTGTTTTATGGAGAAGTTAGGGTCTAGCTTGATTGGTCTTTGAATAAAGTTTGACATTGCATTTTTCAACTAAAGTATCATTTGAAAATGCCTAACTACTTGAAGTCCAGGGGTGCCTAGAATTTTACCTTATCCCTTGTTGTAATGAACCCATCTGATTCCATTAATTAACCCAAATCAAAATTTGGGTGCTAATAGGTTAACAATATGTAATTAATATATAATTGAAAACCTATTTCCACTATTCCAAGTCTATATATAATCATATAACTTGTTTGCGATAGAACTATTTCAATTATTGCATCATGGGAAGTTAGATACAATAACAGTTTTAATAGGTAATTTATAAATTCTAGATCACAATATGCAATTAAAAAAATTATTGTGATAAAAATTGCTATTAGCAAATAAATATCCACTTAAGCATATAGGATTTTTGTGTAAACCCATTAACTACAATCTTGGATTCTTATATGTCTATGGTACCATCCAAATTTATTATTAAATACCCCATTATAAGTTATGTGGTGAGTCACATATTTTTTATACTTGATTTTTAATAATCAACTCAATTTCCTCAATCATGGCTTTAAACTCTTTCATGTGAATCATTAATTAACATCTAAATTATCAAATGGATACTTGTCCAATCTATATTAAGAAAATGTCCAGAAGGGAGTTTATGGAGCAAAGAAACATGTGATGGTGGCAACAACTTTAAGCATATGCCTACCTAGGTGGCTATGATTCTCCTTCTACAAAAATGCCATCGTAATGGCTCTAGCCTTCTGAAATATGATCTTCAAGAGTTTTCTCTATGAAAGTCATTTTTGTTTTTTATAAGTCTTTTCTTGTGAAAGTTATCATTTTTTTCTCAATTGTTTTATTGGGTATTTATAGAAAATCTTTGTAGAGAGTTACTTAACCACCAATTACATGCAAATAATAGTTCACTCTCTCATGTGCATCATCATGGAGGTGATCGGTTATGCACTTATTAAAGCAATAGTGCATTACTGTCCAAGATTCCATTGTAGGTGAAATATCATCATGGGAAAGATTGCATCATCAATGAAACACCATTGCATGAAAGATTGCATCATAGATGGAATGCCATTGCCTGAAAGATTGCATCATAGTTGAAACACCATTGCATAAATGATTACATCATAGGTGGAACACCATCGAGTGAAAGATTGCAATATAGGTAAAACACCATCACATGAAAGATTCCAACATAGGTGGAACAGCATCATACAAAAGATTACATTATAAGTGAAACACTATCATGGACAAGATTGCATCATAGTTTGAACACCATCATGGATGATATTGCATCGTAGGCAGAACACCGTCACACAAAATATTGAATTATAGGTGAAATACCATCACAGACAAGATTGCATCGTAGGTGGAACACCATCGCACAAAAGATTGTATCATAGGTGGACACTGTGTCCTACATAATGGATAAAAATTTGATACCAATGGTATCCTCTTAAAATTCGTGTCCACTAATCCTACGGTAAATAGCATGAATCTCAATTAATTTTGGCAAGTCAATGTGTTTTGTGTTAATATGGCACCTAAGATGTGTAGTTGCCAAATACTTCCATTCAATTTTCTAGCCATTCAGCATGCCTTGGCTTATAAGTCATTTGATCAAAGGTTTGTCATCTAGCCAAAAATAGATCATCCTCCCCCCCTTTTAATCTTATTTATTATTCGTTATTTTTTCTATAAATGAATAATTGTATTAAATCAAAACAAGATTACATACAGTATATACGCTGATTGGAATAATTTTTAATATCATTTAGGAGATTACATGGAAAGTCTGAAGGCTGAAAAATAATCACTTCTTCTCAAGTGCCAAACTTGAGAGAATATCAGCCAGTTGATTTGCCTCTCTCTAGACACGTGCAATGTCATAATCCTCCATACAAGGAAACAGTCTCCTAATCTTATCCATAATTGTAATTACTCTCCATGGGCACATACTCCGGTTATGTAAAATATCCTCTACAAGTTTGGAGTC
This sequence comes from Platanus orientalis, assembly GCA_025762735.1. Classification (NCBI taxonomy): domain Eukaryota; kingdom Viridiplantae; phylum Streptophyta; class Magnoliopsida; order Proteales; family Platanaceae; genus Platanus; species Platanus orientalis. Next base: position 8,047 of record JAOXJP010115967.1, read on the forward strand.
CATTATAATTTTCAATCTCCTTAGTTCTTTGGTGATAGCAATGGTAAGGCCCCTATAAAGAGCAAAACAATCCAGCCATAGAACATTTCAGTTAGTTGTGTTACTTGAATATGCCACTATTGGCATTCCCATGGAATCACAAATAATTCTTCCGCATCCAACAATTATTGAAGTTAGAGATCTATCACAAGCAAGGGACCAAAACAAATTTGGGTGTTTTGGCAAGCAACATGATTTTGGCTCTATGGTGTCGCTTTCTCTTTCTAGCACCCAGTTTTGAGAAATATAATTTATCATTGAAGTGTCCCTGCCTGTTACATTTTAACACCTCTTATTTTTGCTTGAATTTCAAAAATTTACATAGCATGCATTCCTTCCACTGTTTAGTTTGAATCCCCAAATCTCCTCCGATTTTGCTGCCACTAAATTCGGTAGATAGTGCCATTGAAGGCTAGTTTTCCAACTAAGTTTATACAAAATTTTCTTAAGATCTAATTGTATCCCTCCTTGTAAATCTGAGTCTTCTTCTTCAAGGGAACAACATTATTAGTATTCTCATCCATAGAGCTTGTGAGAAAGGACAATTGAAAAATAAGTGATCAAGTGTTTCCCTTCCATTCCAAAATAACCAACACTGTGAATGCCTCAAAATCTTAAATTTGCATAATTGGCTTTGAGTTGCAATTCTTCTAGTCATGACTCTTCATATTACAAAGCTATGCATTGGGATATTATTGGGAAACCAAACAGCCTGCCACCAGTTAACATTAGGAAAATCCTCTCAAACCAAATTCCATGCAGATTTTATTGTAAATTTCCCATTTGCAGTGGGCATCCATATGATTCTATCCTCATCCAGAGGGTGCAACCTATCCACCAAGTGTAAGGACTGCCATACCTCTAATAGATAAGGAGACGGCCGTTCCAATCCCCATTATGAAGTAGGTTAGATACTAGGCTCATCCTGTCCCTCGTTGCATCACAACTTATTCTTTACCCCTATCTTTTGTTAAGAACTCTATTAAGATGCCAGTGATCAATTCAAAGTCTTGTTTTATCACCCCTACCAACAATGTTTTTGATGTGAGGTTCCACCAAATCCCGAAGTTTCAACAATTTTCTCCATATCCAAGAAATATCATTTGGAGCTTTTATAGTCCATATTGAGTCTTTTTTGAGATATTTTGCATGAACCCACTTCACCCATAAACTCTCCTTCTGAATTGCAATCTACCATATATGTTTCAGACTTCCTACTTGGTTTATCTCCTTGACTCTTCATATGTTTAGGCCACCCTTCTCTAGAGGTTTGTATACCGCAGCCCATCTTACAAAGTGTAGCTTCATGGATATATCTGGACCTAACCAAATAAATCTAGTAAATATTAATTCAATTTACTTTATAATTCTACCTTGTAGTCTAAATACACTTGACGAATAAATGTTGCAACTTTGAAGAACTGATTTGATGAGGAGGCATCCTGCATATGATAGTGGTCTTGTTTTCCACCCTACTAGTTGCTTCTTTATCCTATCTAAGATTGGGGCACATTCCTGATTGGATAATTTCCTTGAAATTAAGGGCACACCTAGATAACGCACTGGAAGGTGGGAAATGTTGAAACCTATTATATGTCTCAATCTTTCCACAACATCATTTGCTAGTCCAACAAAGAATTGTGATGATTTATCCCAATTAACTTGGAGACCCGAGATATTAGAAAAAAAATTATAATATATTTGATGGTTTGTAAAGATCTTTCATATGCTTTTGCAAAGAACAATAGGTCGTCTGCAAAAAACAAATGTGAGAGTTTAATAACTTTGCATTTAGGAATTAGTGCAATTTTCTTTGCTTCAACTGCTTCCACAATTAGGGAGGAGAGAATCTTCATTGCTAGACAGAAGAGATATGGAGAAATGGGACCCCCTGGCTCAGTCCCCTTGTTCTTTCAAAATATTCAGTTGGACTCCCATTGATCAGAATTGAAATTTTTAGGCTAGTAATATACTCTATGATCCATCCTATGAACCTTTCAAGGAAATTCATGTTCTGGATAATTTCATGAATGAAATCCAAATAGTTAAAATTGTATGCCTTATTTTATATCAATCTTCAAAAATGCTACTGTTGAGTGATTTATTCTTTTAAAACCTCTTACCACTTCATGGCATTTTAGAATATTATCTAGAATGGATCTCCCTTCAATGAAAGTGGACCGATTATAACTCACTAAATGTCCCATCACTTCTTTCAATCTATTTGCCAGGATTTTGGTTATGAATTTATAAATCAGATTGCAAAGAGCAATAAGACTAAATTCATTAAAGCTTGAAGCATCTGCTGTCTTGGGAATACGAGAAATAAATGTGAAGTTTATCTCCCTTAGAAGTCTGTCTGAATGGAAGACATATCTTATTGTAGCTATCACATCATCCCCAACAACTCCCCTATCCCGCCTTAAATAAAGATAAAGTAAAGCCATTTGGCCCCAGAGCCTTCCCTTCATTTCCTTCCCATATAACAAACTTAATTTCTTCAGCTGTAATTTTTTATTCCATTTTTTGATTTTTGGACAACTTCATGGAACTCCAATCATGATAGGTTTGAAGTGTTAATGCCTACTTCAGGGTGAAGAATACTTTTAAAATAGTGGATAGCTTCCTCCCAAATCTCTTCCTTATCCCCAAGAATCTTCCCATCATCCACCTTAATCTGAATTATTTAATTTTTGTTCCTTTCTATCATAAGAATCCATGAAAAAAGCCATTGTTCCCATCTCCTAGTTGCAACCACTTCACTCTAGATTTTTGTTTAATCTAGATTCAAGGCATTTATATAAATTTGGGTTACCTCTTTATCTCTCTATGCCAGGAATTCATCACTTGGGTTCGATCTTCCAGCTTCTTGTATTTGGAACATATCTTCCCTCAGGAATTTAAGCTATTGATCCACATACCCAAAAGACTCCTTGTTCCACTGCTTTAGTCTTATTTCTTTATAGCTTAAGTTTCTTTGCTACTTTAAAAAGAGGATTACCATTGATTTCTTTCTGCCAAACTTCAGTAACAATATGAAGGAACTCTTTATGAGTAGTCCACATATCAAAGAATCTAAATGGTTGAGGTCTCCTCCTCTTCTCATCCCCAACTATCACCAGACTAGGAGAATGGTCTGAAACACTTGGTAGAAGAAAATTAGCATCTAAAGTAGGGAATCTTGTAATCCATTCTCCATTAACAAGGGCCATATCTAGTTTGCATTCTATTTGACATTCTCCTACTTTCTTATTCCACTATGTAAATTTCTGGTCCCACCATTTAAGATCTTGAAGAGAAATTATTAAAATCTGCCATGACTAAGAAATTAGGACCATCACCCCCATCTTTTCATAAGCATATCTGATACAGTTAAAATCCCACATAACTATCCATGGCATGGGATTTAAGTTTCCCACACTCTTTCATTCTTCCCAGAGCTGTACTCATTCTTTTTGTTCATTCTTAGCATAGACTACTAAAAACAAGACAATCTTCTTGAGCTGCAATATCTTTATTTGCACTATGATCATCTGATATGACATCCTGATGATATTCAGCTTCAACTGATTCTCCTTGTAGGGAATCCTTATTCTTCCATTCTCATGTTGGCTATAATTGTCAATCAATTTCCAGCCATTAAATCTTTCCCTTGCTATTTCATATCTTTTGCCAATCTTAACCTTTGTTTCAATTAATGTGCAGCTGTTCGGCTTGTGTGCATTTAAAAAAACATGTAATTCTCTTTGGTTATGGAGGTATCTAAACCTCTAATCTTCCAGGTCAGGGACTTAATCATATGTAGATTTATGTGTAGAAGTATTCCCAACGTTTCTCCCCCCTTTGGATTTTAGTTTATTACACCCAACTCAAATTCCTTGGTTCTCTTTCAAATTTGAAATAGGAATTCGCAGAGATTGATACTTACTAGAAAGTTGTTTTGGTATAAAAGGATATTATTTGATGCTCTGCCTCAAGCTTGAAGGGCTTAATTTGCCAGACATCTCCATTCCCTCATTCATCTAGTCTACCAACTCTTCTTCAGATATTACATATGTCTCAGTTGTTGTCTCTTGATCATCAAGTTCATCATCATTTAACTAATCAGTACAGCTTGTTTGTGTAGTGTCCAAATGAATACCTTCAGCCCTAATCATCTCTTTCTCATTTTAAACCACTATGAAAACATTTTCATTGTCCTCCTCCATTTCCAATAAAATGTTCAATCTATTTTGTGGTAGTTCTTTAGAATTTCCATCTCTTGGTGGAACCCAGGTTATAGCATTATCTTCAATGTCTTTGACTTCACTTCTGAAAGATTTTTTCTATACCCATATCTGTTTGACTCTGGGTTTTTCAGGATGGTTAGGACATTGGCTCCTTCCATAGACAAGGTAATTGCCTTCCAAACATCTCAAACATCTCATTGTTTTCCAAATTAACATATACAATTGGTTTTGTGATCTTTCTTCCATCTTCTAACTCAACAATTGCTGATTAAGTCTCTTAAATCTTTATTTCCTTCAACTTTAATACACAGTCTGGTACAAGATAAGCGTTCCTTAGACTTAGTATACTTATCTGTATAAAGAGGAACCCAGCCCCAGCACACTTCCAATTCTACTCAGAGTTGTAGCCGGCCACAGATGAAATGGTAATCTAGGTAATGAAATCCATAAAGGTATCATTTTCATATCAAGCTTCTTCATTATTGTGTTTGATGTCCAAGTCCTAAGAATCATGGGCTTACTAGCAATCAGCCATGGGCCACCTTCAAGCACCATTCTCATGTCTTCATTACATGTAAATCCGAACACAAATATCCCATTTTCTATTTAAATGGGTCTCCACACTTTCCTTCATCTTCCAAATTTGCTGAACTGTTTCCTTGACATAAGTACAGCCCAGCCTTTTCCTAAGGAACTGCCCAATTAGCATATTTTTGCATTGCTCAGCCTCCTCTACTTCTTCCCTTGGGAACCATGCTATAGGCTCATTTTCCTCTATCCATGGAGTAATAACTCCAGTTTCATTACATCATCTCTAGTAGGACAATGACCAAACAAAGTTCTTCATTATTGTGTTCGAAGTCCATGTCCTAAGAATCATGGGCTTACTAGCAATCAGCCATGGGCCACCTTCTAGCACCATCCTCATGTCTTCATTACATGTAAATCAGAACACAAATATGCCATTTTCTATTTAGATGGGTCTCCACACTTTCCTTTTGAAGGAAGATTACAGTACATGAACATAAAAATTAGTAAAGTTCATTGATCAATTGAATATCTAAATATGTTTTTTCATGATCACCATATGAATCTCTGAGATATAATCTTAAAGGAAGTTTAGAATTACCTCAATGAATTAACCAGACACAAGAATCCAATCTGATCCAGTCTCCAAAGTATCCACACTTGCTTTAGAATTCTTTGTTCTTCTCCCACTTTCAGAAAAGTTACAGGACCCTATCTGGACGTGGGTACCTCTATTTATAAAGTAATTGAGAAGCCAAAGTAACCCTAGGGGGTGTGGGATCCTTATGTGATTCTTATTATTAAGCTATAGAGCCCAGTATCATTAATTAAGTCAAACTGTATTAAGAACACTATCTTTTGTTAATTACAAACTAGCACACCACTAATTGCAATAATCTCTATTACATATTGCAACTAAACTCTCAAAGATAAGAAAATAACAATGAGGCTCTTCTTTATAGATATGTCACAAATATATCCTTCCACTTCACAATATTCCTAAATGACCTTCAAGATGATAAAATAATCACTGTCTAACCCCTATGGTCATTAGAAGATCATCATTAGGAACTTAATGAATCAATTGGACATTTGAAAACATTTATTTGATAAAATCATTTTCAAAATTAAATATAT
>JAOXJP010115978.1:0-13979 GCA_025762735.1 Platanus orientalis
GAGTCTTGGTATCAATTGCCCTACAAGGGACTGGTTCGTAACTCTGATGGTAGATGGCTTAACCCCAAGAGAAACACCGAAGACATACCCTCGCCATCTAGTGAAACACCGTGTACGGAGTCCTCGGCAGGAGGCATGTAGTTGGGTAGTTTGTTGGGGTATGATGTCTTAGTTTCCGTTTGCTGGGCTTTTTTTCTTTTCTTTTCTCATCCTTCACCGGCCCGGTGAATGGCTTCTTTAGTTGTACTATTATGCTATGCGGCTCTTTTTAGTTGCTTAATAAATTAATTCCTTTCATGAAATAAAATAAAACATTTCTTTCTGATTCTCTGATATCCTCGCTGCTGTCATCACCTTGGGTTCAATTTGTTTGGGGCACCTTTTTTTTTTTGTGGTAAATGGCTGAAATTTATATTAAATCTCAGATTGGGGTACAGAAGGCTCTTCAGATAGAGCGAGGCCTTTCAATTCTTCATCAAATGAATCAAGATTGCAACATCCTTACGATCTTTTGCTGCAGTTGTAGCCATGCGGAGAGCCACCTTATTGCAACTCCTGGGAACAAAAGAGATCACAATTGGGGCACCTTGCCTAGCGCCATTCCTGGGCTTCTTTTTTCTTTTTCTTTTTTTTCTTTTTTTGGGTACAAGACAAAGCTCATCCAGCTAACCCAGCTGGGTAGAAACATCCTTTTCTAACGCTCTTGGTTACTACCGTTGAGTTTCAAAAAACCATGCGTCAGCCATGGATAAGCAGGGAGAGAATGTCTACAACTCTAGATCTCTCTAGAGCTTGAATGGTCATATTACAGCCCCTAAAGTGATTCAGATTTGACCAAAATTCGTTATAAATTTTGTGGGTGTCAAAATCACAACCACAAAAGTGGTTGTGATAGGCCGTTTGGACTATGAGGTGACTTATAAAGCTATATGACTAAACAATTTAGTTCATCCTTCTTAACCCATGTCTTTTAAACTCATACTTGTTTTGATTTTTGTTTTCTTTCATTTCGTAGATGGACCATTTTCTTTTTATTTTGAAGGTTTTTATTTTCAATCTATTGAAAATAGTTCTTGTTTGTATTTTTTCCATTTTGTATTTTTCTTGATGCTTAATATCTTTGGGCTTGTAAGTCATTAATCCTTTTCTTACTATCAATTTTGATACACCCTTAAAAACCATAATAGTAATGAATGATTTGTGGTCTTCTAAGTCTTCGTAAAGGTGGATATAAGAGGATTGTTAGTTTCTACTAGACTACCCCCTTAGCATTTCTAAAAGTAGAGGTATTGCCTTAGAATCCTTTAGAGGATGAGACTTGGTTTGCTTGAGACCTATTCCTTGCCATTTAATTAAGCATAGGAGAGAGGTTGAGATTGTTTGGGTCTCTCACAAGCTCTACCTTGATTCAAGGGAGTCTTTCCTTCGAATGAGGTGTGTTGGTTCTTAAATTTTTTAGGTCTTTAAGAAGGTCCTAGAGAGTCCACTTTCTCCTTACCTTTGTAGGAGGTTTGTGGAGGTACTTGAGCTTTACTCTTGGCCTTCACAAAGGCCTTCTTAGGTCCTTAGATATAGGAGGGGTGTTGATTTTGGAATCAAATCCAAGTCCTCTCATATCTCTACTCTCTTTGTCCATGGTGATCATCCTCTCAAATTTCTCATTTCCTTAGGCAAACATAAAAATTGAATTGTTCTTGTCTTCCTCAATCACTATAATTTCCTTGAGGTATTCTAGAATTTTCTAGTCAATTGTGTGCAAGTTCTGTTTAACCTTTTGTTTTTCTCTTTTAGAGAGCTAACTTGGCTTTCTAGGTCAAGTACTTGAGAGTCATCGGTACTTACCTTTTCCATTTCTTTCTCTAGTCTTGATCTTCTCTTTCTTGTTGGATAATTTCTCATTATCCTCATAAAGCTTTTTATTTTCATTTTTTCTATTGTCTTTCTTTAGACATAGGAATGTTTTTGTTTCACTAAGATTCTTTTTAGCTCAACTATTTTTTAGCTCATTTCCTTCTTAGCTCTTAATAGCATGGAGTTTTCTTTGGAAAGTTTTTTCTCCTACTCACTTTCCTTAAGAGAGTTTTGTTGAAGTTTGGAAACAATTTCTTCCAAGGAGTTTCACTTTAGAGTCAATTCCTTGACTTCTTTCTTTAGTTGCTTATTTTTGCTTTCCAACTCAACGCTTTGAAGGAAGAGCATATCCAAAGCTTCTTGGATGTTGTCATCCTCTTCCCCTCCTTCTTCTCCTTCTCCCTCATTGTTTAATTCGATTGTCTCTCCAAGTAAACTCATGAAGGTGTCAAAATCCATTGCTTCAATATCCTTGCTCTCGTCAATAGCCGTTACCTTGGGTCTAAATCTTTTAAGTAGAGACCTAAGTACTTTCCTAATTATCTTTGACTCTTTAATGTCATCACTTAGGCTTCTCATAGCATTTACTAAGTTGGTAAGATTAGAGTTGAATTTAGAGATTTCCTCATCTTCAATGCTTCAAACTGTGAAGTGTACATTTAAAGTTTGGACATCTTCACCTCATTAGTTCCCTTATGAGTGATTGATTGAATATTACATGCCTCCTCAGCATTTTTTAAATGAACAATTCTTCTAAATTCATTGGGACTAAGTCCATTAGAAATTGTATTCAATGTCCTATAGTTATATTTATGAGCATCTCCCTCAACTGTGGTTCACTCATTATGGGGTTCATCAAGAGGTCTATACCTATCGATAACTAAACCCCATACCCTATGGTCATAGACATTTAGGAAAATCTTCATACAAGATTTCCAAAAGCCATATAGTCACTTCCATTGAACATTGATGTTGGTCAATTAGACTCCTGAGCTTGAATGGTTTTTCTTACTAGAGTAGTCTTGTACGTATATGGCTTCTAGCCGAAAAACTCAGCCAAATAGATTTTATAATTGGGATCCTGATAATAAGTCTCATATAATGCATTCCCTTTATGGTTTTCCTCCCTAAGGATACTCTCATATTGAGTAGCCCTCTTACCAAGTTCAAACAAGTTAAAGGTTTTCCCTTTAAATTTCTTTCTAAGTTCGAAATCTAAGCCCTCTTGGGATAACCCCACAAACTTGATCTCAGGCAGGCTGTTCAGGCAACAAGACTTTGGTATTTGAATCTTATGATGAATTGTTTACTTGTTTCTCCTAGTTATTACTTTAACCTAGTTAAATCAACCATCGATACCTCATGATTAGCTCAGGGGAAATAAGTTTAGAACTTGTCCTCCATTTCTTCCCCAATTATGGACCGAATTGGGGGGTAAGTTAGTATAACATGAGAAGGTTTGTGCCATCAATGAGTTTGGGAAGAACCTAAGCTTGTAATAACCATGATTCGATAGCTCCCCACATTGGGTGGTGTATCGGTTAATGTATTCCATGGTAGTTTTGCTATCTTTGCTAGAGAATGTGGAAAAAACAATGATCTTGTATCCCTTGGGAAACTCATAATCCCTATCAATTTGTTCAATGTATGACTTCCTATATATGGGCCTTATGGTTCTTCTAAACCATGGCCCATACATTTTCTCAAGCAAGTCTGCGAACTAGTCTCAAGGTGGTAAGTTTAGATTATATGCTTGGTAATCAAACTGCTAGCATGGCCTTGGTATGGTTGATGTTCGGGTTGTACTGGTGTTGTTGTAGACCAAGATTGTATAAGCCATAGTAATTATCATTTGGCCTATATTGGCCATAAGGGAAATTCAGGTTGTTAGGTGCACGATAGCCCTGAGGTGGATACCCATTACCACATGGATAATAATTTTTACCCCAAGCCACAACAGGTGGCTCACTTTTGGAAGGCTTAGACTTCTAACCTCATAGGGAGTGGGTAATTCTCCAACAGACCTGTCTAGGGCAGCCCTTGAGGACCCTGAGGAACCCCCCTCTAGCACCTAGGATTTGGTGGTTTTCCTCATATGGTTGTCCTTGAGGGGTTTCAACTCGTTGGCCTTTAGGGTAGCCAACAGATTCCTGCACCACCCAAGCCTGCTTGAGGTACCAGGGGCTATATTGGAAGGAAATCCTCCCTTGAATTTTCTCCTACTTCAATATTCTTGGCTTCTTTCACGCCTCAAAGAGTCTACCATTGGCTGTAGCGTTACCACCAAGATAGGCGCTATGCTATCTGGAAGAGCTTGGAAGCCTTTGTCAGTTTTTTATGCCAAAACATCAAGTCTAGCATTAAACCCTTTAGGGATCAATTGCAACATGTTAATGGGCTTTAATACCTATGATTTACCTTTCAATTAAAGAAAGCTTAATGAATATCAAATTATTAAATAGTTCCATTGATTGAATTCACAAGTGGACTAGAATTATAACAACAACGTTAGTAAGAACTCTAATGATGTAGTTTTCTATTGTCAATAGAATTAAAATCCAATTGAATTCTAAAATCCCTTCTCATACTTTTACTAGAATCCCCCACAAAGTCTATGCAGTAGACAACCAGGGTTGGAAAGACCATTAGTCTATCACATAGCATACGCCTAAAGAGAAAACATGAAACATAAAGTGTCTTTTCATATAGAGATTCAATTTCTCTAAGAGATTCTTACAACATATGTTTCATTTTTCTACGATAAGTTACAATTTTTCACATGGGATGTAATTCATGAAATATTATGATTTTCAAAATCTATAGAAAACTTTTAGAAAATCAATTCTTTCATAGTAAACCATAGCCATATGAAGGAAAGTGATGAGAGGATTACATTATTTTGATTCCGTGTAAGAGAGGAAAGGGATGACCACATCCTTATCTATAGAATTTAATGTGATGATTCAAATTTGTCGCATTAAATCTCTCTTAAATTCACTTATTCTATAACGCTCCCAAACTTGGACTTAGATAGGATCTGCATGCGCACCAAATTCAGATCGTTACATTACAATCCTTTCAATAACCATTGATCCACAGTCTAATAGTTAATAATCCAATAATTATTCATTTACACACGATCAAATGGTTTAATATTTCCTTATATTATCATGCACACTAATCTTATAGTCCATACTCTGAGTTCAAAGATAACAGAAGTGACTTACATTCAAAAATATTTCACAAAATTTCGAAACACAACAACAAAAGTATCTAATAATATATCCATAACAATAGTGATGCAGCGAAAAATATACTATAAAGCTCTAAAGAGTAACAATGTATCAAAAGTCTAATCAATTACACAAAGGGGTGCTCTTTCACCCAAACATAATCCAAAGGGAAAGAAATATACAACCTCTCTACAATATCCACAAAAATGTAAAAGGGTCCAAAGTATTTCTAAATAACTACAAATAAATGGAAAATGGCTAGAATCATAAGGGCAAGTTTCTATGGCGGAAGACCTACGAACACAGTCAAACTAAAAAACAATACGGCTGAGTTAGTATCAACCTATAAGCAATCACGCTAACTATGTAAAGAAATGTATTGTCAATCCCATGACCAAAACAAATTAATTGTAATGTACTTTGTCAAAGTCTGTAAAGATTCTCAAGACCACAAGGAAGAAGACAATGAAGGACTAAAGATCTATAAACCAAGACAATGACAAGTCAAAGGAAGTGAGGAACAAGATCAAGATACAAGCAGAAGACTCTTCACAAGGTTGTCAAAGATGAAGCATGCCAAAGACAAAAACTCAAGTGATGTTCATGACAAGCACAACCTCGGAAAATACCCACACTATGCACAATACACTAAAACTTTAAGAAATGAATCCAATAGAGGAGTGTGAGGTAGTAAGATGGGTCTTAAGGCATTAGTGTTTGTCCCAAAACAATGGGAGAAAAAGAACCAAACCAAAAAAGAATGACAGAAAAACAGACCCTGATTGACCACAAGATTGGTGTCGATCACAACCTGATCGATCACAAATGAGTATCCAGGCCAATTTAAAAAATCCCGAGAGTTGTGATCCCACAGCCTAATCAATCACACATTCATGATTAATCACAAAAATGCGTGATCAATCACGCCCGTGGATCTTAGAAAAATATTTCTTATTTTTGGAGATTCCAATCTGAGAATTCCTATGGTTTGTCCATTAGAAAAAGTTCTAATCACGCAGACTAAGACTAAGCTTAGCTCTATAAAAGGATAATAATACCCTAGGTTCAAAGAAAGACATCTACACAAAAAGAATATTATTGTCTAAGAAATACGACTAGTCTAAAAACTGAAGAGCCTAGAATCCTACTGTGTGAATGACCTTGTACTATTTTAAAATCACTGTATGTGATCTCCCTCTAAGCTTCCTACATTGAATTTCTAAAGGGGAGATAATCTTGGTTATCCGTTGAAAGGAAACCGACAATTCATAAGGTATCAAGGAGCAATCTCTGTTGTGTTTAAATCTGTGGAAGAAAAGGCACATTAGCTCATAGTAGAAGCATCCACAACTGATACATCTTGCAAAATCAACCTACATGAGGTAACATTGTATTTATCATATTGATTATTGCTTGAGTCCCTTCCGTTAGAGACACCGGAAGGTGCATTACACTCTTCGAAGACATAGAGTGTAGGTTTGTGCTTGCACTGTAAGTAGAAAGGTTTTTATGTGAATTTTTACCTATATTGTCTATACTTCAATCTAAATAAAATTACGGAAAGCTCTGGATTGAGCTTTAGGAGTGGACGTAGGCCTCAGTGCCGAACCACTATGAATGTTGTGTCTTGTGGTGGTGTGTGATCTCTTTATTTTGTGCTTATTGTAATCATTGCACATACTAATATCCTTGTGTGCTAACTGTGTTGAGTATTAATTAAAATATTCTTAAAAGGATAAGTGAATCATTGGACCCTACATACATTAATTGGTAAACAAAATAACAAAAACAATAAATTAGGTAAAAGAAAACTAAGTAAGTTAAAACAGATTGTGACTAATCCTATTCACCCTCTCTAGAATAGAACTTCAGAAAGTTGAACACACTCGCCAAAGACACTGAATGTATTGTATAGCTTACCAAGGGTAAGTAATGTAAGTTTTGTATGTTTTTGACCTAGATTGTATTATACAATTTAAATGAAATATATCTAAGCTCAATAGTGAGCTTTAGAAGAGTGGACGTAGGCCATTCTACCGAACCACTATAAACCTTGTGTTGTAGATTGTTTGTGTGATTGTCTATCTCTTTAAGTTCATAGTTATATCAACTATTGCACTCTATCTATTTGATTATATGTTTGAGTAGCTATACCATTGACACACACAGTTGGATTAATTCAAAAGAGGTTAAAAGTGAATTAAAATCAATTCTAACAATCTAAAAGGGTTGGGTAAAGAAATTTAGAAATCCTATCCACCCTCTCTAGGATACACCTACATGGTATATCAAACTTTAATATAAAAATGTAAGTAAAATTAAAGAGATCTCAATCAAACAATCTATGGAATTTCATTATTTTAGTTGATTTGAGTTGTATATACATGCAATATCCTTGTATCCTTCACTCGATGCTAACAACATTGTCCTTTCTTTAATTATTAATATATATATATATATATATATTTGTGTGGAAGATAGTTCTAAATGAAAAAATAGAAGCTATAAACATAACAATAGTCAAATCTATGGAAACATTAATTTATACATTCCTTTTAATCTTGACTCTATATATAATTTTCTACAATATATCCATTTTTGAGAATCACCTAATGTTTCAATTAAAGAGTTGAAAAGATTTTTTGTCATTTCATTTAAAGAAATACAAATCCCAACATGGAGGGCTCTTTAATGTTACTTCAACTAGTTTTTATGTTCCTTGCATGAATCTCTTAAACAATCATTCATCTAACCATCCTCCATTTGATTATTTAGCCTATTTTTCATAATATACATTGCAGAAAATATTATCACAATAGTAGCAATAGCAATTGGGTTGTCAAGAGGCATTTTTCTTCATCTCCACCATCTTTTTGGCAAGGCTGTTAATCTCTTTCACTTCTGAAAATTCATTACTTGAACACATGTAAGTCTCAAGTTGATTGTTAAAAGAATGATATCTACTATAAAAAATTCTAATGGATATAATTAAGGCGAAACAACTTTTCTTTGTCAAAATAAGATAATGAATCTCTTGGATTCAAGCATAACATACAAAGAAGTAGCTCAATATTCCCTTCATTGAAATGATTGTTAAGATCTTAACACTGTATATCTATCATATTATGGATTAATTCAATACAATAATAATGTAGATTTGTTGTATCTTCAATTTTGCACCATGAATGTCCTTGAAATAAATGATTATCATCCATATAAGGAATAATGATCTTATTTTTATTACAAAATAAAAAAAACTTTGGTCAAGAGGGAATCCCACCAATTTTCTCTCATTTCTTGGAGTTTTTCCTTAAAAATCTTGACTAAAATCATGACATTTACAATATGTTGTTCATTTTGCTGTAATGTCTATGATAGTTCATTAGTAATCTCCAATATAATTGTCATTAAATGCATGTTGAATACAAACTCAAATGATTGCAGTGAATCAAGCAGAGCATTTGCTTCAGTTTCTTGTTTAAAAGTTAAACCATCTTAAACAATAATATCAAGTATTCAAACATAGAATATTAACATGGTAGTTAGGCTTAGCAATGTACTATAGTGTGAGCTCCAATATGTGCCCATGGGCTAATTAATATTAATCTCCTAATTCAAGCATCTTTCAATTAAAAGTTTACCATGATTAACTTCTTCAAAAAATTTAGCAACTTTTTTTTATCTCAAAGAATGTCTCTTCGTTTGCACGATGCTCCAACAATATTCACTACATTTGTAATAACACTAAAAAGTGAGTTAATTTCATAGTGCGTTCTTGCAACTAGTGTCAATTAAAGCTAATGTGCAAAACAATGAATGTAGAATACATTTTCATTTTCTTTCATAATGAGTGTTTTGAAACTATTAAATATACCTTCATATTATTGGCACCATTGTAACCTTGACCATGTAATCTTTTTATATTCAATATATTTGACAAAAAATGATTCAATCGTTTATTTGTTCTTGTAGACTTGATCATATTTTCTAAGCAAAACTATATAGAAATTAGCAAAAACAAAACCTAGAAATACAAAAAACAAAAACAAAAAAAAAGCAAAAACCCAATGATCCCACAGCCGCAGATCAATGAATGAAGCCCTACATTAGCAGAACAATCTAGGATATATAAATCTAAAATCTATACACAAATAATTAAACCTCATAATGGAGAAAAAAATAGCAAAGGAGAGAAAGAATGGGAAGTCAAATATTCAAAATCTTATTGAATAAATCCCTGAAGATCAAATCAAATTCAGTCATTGTCATTTTACTAGTTTGGCTTCTAGTGGATGCATTATCTCTCTTATGAGAAGGAGAAAACAATTGGTCGAATCCGAACATAAAATTGGATTTTGAAGTTCTTCATAGGGAACAGACCGAAACATATAGTATTAGTATTTTGATTTTCTCAAAAGATTTTTTTTTCAAAAAATAATTGTAGAGCAATCAAACCTTTGGAATGAAAAAAAGAAAAAGAAAACCCTTATAGGATAGGGAAAGAAAATAAGGAGATAAAAGAAAAAAAATGGTAAAAAATACCTATTACGGAAAGTTAGGTCTTCTATCATTGCTGGTCCGAAATATACCAATCGCCAATGAAAATGATCTAATTGGCAACAAAGACAATCTCTCTTAGGGGAATGAGAGAGGGAGTAGAGCAGAGGAGACTTCAAGGGAGGAGTTAGTTAAACAGTAAAGGAGACGCTAAGAAAAAGAGTCTTGAATGAAATAAAAGATATGTTTAGAATGAAATAAAAGATAATTTAAACAATACAAATGAAAAAATGAAATGTCACACAAGTAATCCTAGAAGGGGTGAATAGGATTTATTGATTAATTTATCCCTTTTAAAATTTACCTTGTGGTTGTTATTAATTCCTTTTTCAATTTGTTCACATAAGTGAGTGTATGTTTTAATGTAATTACTCAAGAATGATGTTAAACATATACTAAGCAAGAGTAATATAGAGTATAACAATGGAGAGACAAGCAACCACACAATCACAAACCACAACATAAGATTTATAGTGGTTCGACACTCAGGTCTACGTCCACTCTTCTAAACCTCACTATCGAGTTTAGGTATATTTCATTTAGATACTATTACAACCTAGGTCAATATACAAACTCAACTACTTATTCAATAGCAAGCTAAACAATAACACTTGGTATCTCTGGCGAGTGTGCACTACTTCTGGTGTCTCCAACGGAGGTAGTCAAGCTTCTGGTGTTTCCGGTGGAAGTAAAGCAATAACAATAATGAATATAAATGAAAATTAATGCAAAGTCAAACAAATATTACCACAAAATGGTTGATGTTTCTAGTTGCTCAATGTGTGGGATGCTCCTTGTTGAGCTAATATGTCTTAGCTACCCACAAGCTCTAAGTACTTGGCTCTAGTGCTCCTTGAGCTCAGCCAAAGGTGAGTTCTTCTTGAAAAAGTGTTCACCACAACCTCTCCTCAATAATAAAAGTGATGCTCAATAGGAGAGAAAGAATGATAGAGAGAAGTGTAGAATGTTAGCTACTAAAACTTAATAATCTATAGGCAATGGAGGTTTGCACAGTGACGAGGGCTCTCAAAAACTAACTTGGAATGTTGGAGATTACTTCCCCTAAAGGAAAAAAAGTTTCTTTTATAGTAGGGAGGAGCATCCATGGCCTTAGGATAGACATATGTCAAACAAAGAGGCATTTTGGGCCTAAATTTAAAAAATCTCTACTAAATTTTTGTGATTTTTTTTTAAATTGTCCTCCAAACCGATTTGGGGTTTCGTAGTTGATTTAAGCTCTAAATCGGTTGCAAAACTCACAATTGATTTTGAATGCCTATCAGGCCCCAAATCGATTTGGGGTTTCGCAATTGATTTGGATTCTGAGAATTTTTCCAAAACTCTTAGCAAAACCGATTTGGGTCTGTGGGTTTTGGCCTCGGGTGTCAAATTTTAAGATGAAAATTTATACCGAAACCGATTACGAGTTTCACAATCCATTTTGACTAAAAAATTTTGAACATTTTGTTTGGACTATTTTTTTTGGACTGTCCTTAGGCAACCAGGTTTGGGTATTTTTTGGGACCCTAAACCATGTATAGGATTGTTTTTAAACACACAAAATGATATGCATGCATGATATATACCTTCCTTGGTGTGCCTTTTTCGGATGCTCTTTCTTGGCCTTTGGTCCTTTTTGGCTTCATAATATGAACTTGTGAGCTTACATTGGATACTTACAAGACTCCTAGCACTATCCATATGCCTAACAAATGTCAATGGGATTGACATACATAAACAAAAAAAGAAAAAAAAATGATAATAAAGAGTATGACATGTGTAAAATGAAGGAAAATAAATAAAATAATAAAAAACTACTATAACAATACCTTTTTTTTTAATTTGAGGGGGGCCACTAGTTGACATGCACTGTCTTGTTGCATCTTTTAACACACTCTATGTACTTTCTTTTTATTTAGTTGAACTCTTTTTTTATACTTTTAACCCAGTCTGAATACTCTCCTGAATCCGAAGTGTTTAGAGCGTCACCCTAGAAAAGTCGTTATCAAATATAAATGTTGCAAATCTCTGCCATTGATGGGGTGATGGCGCAGTTGGCTAGCGCGTAGGTCTCATAGCTTAGAGTAATCCTGAGGTCGAGAGTTCGAGCCTCTCTCACCCCATTTTTTTATTTTCATTTTCCTTTTGACACTACCACTGAAGAAGTACAAGTTGGTTATGGTGAGTTAGGTGGAGCTTTAGGAACTTTGCTGCCGGCCAAACAGAATGAAAGATCCAAAGAAGATTCGCACGAAGCACTGCACTGCAGACTCCGGTGAGCAATGCCTCGCGTATGACAGTGGTCCATTAACGCCAGCCACTTCAGTCTCTTCTTGGAGGCGCAATCCTAATAGAGATGAGAAGAGTTGCAGAGCTCCATCATGGAGAAAAGTTTTAAAGAAAAGGGTTCGAAAATGATAGATACTTGAAATTCAAGCTGTTCCACCGCCAGGATTCCTTTAATGAACAACTAAAGTCCTCGCATGTATGCAGGGCGATACATCACGTTAAAAAGTGAAAATCTCCTCTCCAACAGCTTTCACTTTTTGGGGGCGTGTGTAAATCACTTCTGATGCTGATGTGGCTGCCCTTTGACCTAGGCGTTTGCATACGCCGAGCGTAGAAAAGCCTTGTCGCTCCAGTAGTGTAAATCATTTTTTCTACCTGATGTGCCCCCCTGCATGTGGGAGGACTTTAGTGTTCCATAAGGGGGAGCACCAGATCCGCACTGGGCCATCGCAGAAGCCCTCAAAGCCCAACATCAGACCATTCCGCTAACTTGGTGAGTATTTTTGCCATTTCCAAAAAAAAACAAAGAAAAGGATCTCACACCCAATTTCTGTCCCTCTATGTCCCCACAAACAAGGATAGAGCTGTCAATCAGACCAGACTGAGCTAGGCCGAGGTCAGCCTGAACTTGGACCAAAATGGTTTGCCGAAGGCTGAAGTTGGCCTGATGTAGTTAGCCCGAATTCAACCCTTTTTAAAAGAATGAGCTGAACTTGAGCCAGCCTGAACTTGTCTAGAATAAAACTTCGGACCTAAAAGATGGGCTCAAACTCGGCCCAACCCAAAATTAGGTTGGCTCAGCTCAGCCCAATTGACAGAAATCTTTTCCAATATGTATGTTTTGAAAATACTTAATTATCGGAAGCTACGTGTTTATCACACCTTTTTTTTTTTTTTCCGAAAGAAAATGTTCTGTGATGAAAATGTGTTCGTAGTGTGTATGGTGAATGATAAATTGACACGTGTTGTGTTTGGGGTTAAAAGCGTCCCAAAAAGTGTTCAGATGAAAAGGTCGGTGTTTAAAAAGAGACCAAATTCAAAAACCCATCATCTGCCAATCAATGACACGTTTATAGAGGTCTGTGTCAACACAGAATCACTTTAGGTAAAATTCGTACACCCAAAACAGCAAAACCCATCCGATTATTATACAGATCAAACTCACTTTACCAATATCCAAATAAAAAGAATTCAAAAAAATAAATAAAATACAAATCAAAGTTAACCCCCCCCCCCCAATAAATAAATAAAATACACTTGCAAACTCATAATCTTTTTTTAGGAGTGTCAACTAGCCAAGCTGAGCTCTGCTTGCTAAACTCACCTTAGGCTTGTCACATAAGGAATAGGCATAGGGGCTCAGGCTTGGCTCATTAAGATTGAGGTGAACTTAGCTTAGGCTTAACACAACTCATCAAATCAAGCTTGTATCCGCTCCCCTTAACTAATTCTAACCTTTGCTCCCTGATAGGGGGCGGGAACATTAGCGTAGAAAAGTGATATGCGCCCTCTCCCACCCCCCCCCCACCACCAAAAAAAGGTGTAAATCACTTTTGAGCACTGAAGTGTCTGCCCCTTGACAGGGAGTAGAGGTTAGCAATTTTTAGGGGAGCGGACACAATCCTCCCTCTGAATTTTAACGTCCAATGACCCAAGAGCCAAACATGCTTTGCAAATGAGTTGGATCCGATGCGGATAGTAGTACATCCGAATTCAGCTCATTTTTTTCTATGTATATCTAAATTCAATTATTATCCAAGTAGATATTTAAAAAGCATGTTCGAATTCGTATTTATTAAGTTTATCAGATATATCCGATTATTATAAACGGATATTGGATATAATCAGATATTAGGTTAGTAGATATCCGGATATTAAAATTTAAAAACTTTTTATATGATAGAGAGATAGGGTTAGTGTAGACCGTTGGATTCGTTTTGATCCAATGGTCTACTCTCTCTCTCTCTCTCTATATATATATATATATATATATATATATATATATATATATATATATATAATAGATATATATTGTATAATGATCAAAAA
>JAOXJP010115989.1:0-13979 GCA_025762735.1 Platanus orientalis
GTTATACATAGGGTTGGTTTATAGTCTTTTGACACCAATTCCATTGCATCTCTTACTCCAGACCTCTAGTGCTTATTTAGTGTGATATTTTTAATTTATTTTGAATCTTATGAGGGATTGTTATATTTGTATTATATTTTAAGATTTCAATGAATCATATATAATATGGGTTATTTAGTTGTGTGGACCAAATAGGCCTACATATTTTACTTAAGCCCATGTGTGTGTTAAAAGAATTTGAAGGAAACTTTGAATGAAATGTTTTATTTAAAGTTTTAGTGTTTTCCTCCAAAACAAAGTATAAGCCAACTCCTAAAGGCTTTTGGCTTGAAAGTTTAGTCCCACATGGGAAGTGAAGAATTTCAAACTCCACCTTATAAGTAAATGCAAGAACCTAAGGGGTAATGGGGTTAAAGAGGAGAGGATAGGTTGGAGTTGTTTGTTTGCATCATGAGCACATGCGCTGAACCGAGCCGTGTCGAGGTGTGGGTAACACAAATTAATTATTTTATTTTAATTCACTTAAATAAAAACATTTATTTTAATTGATTACAATTTAATTGGTTTCTTATACAGTTGTTATAATATATGGTAATATATTATTGACACGTTATTGAATCAAGTGGATTTACCGTGATTAATTATGCGTTTAATATTTTTCAAAAGAGCCTAGTTCTTCATGGAAAATATGGGTGTAAGCGATCATCATCTTCTATAATAGAAGGCGAGGAAAAGGAAGAAAGATACACAGAAAAACATTCTGTGCGAACCAGTCTTCTTCTTAAATCACTATTATTTTCCTTTTGGTTCATATTGGTTTATATATATATATATATATATATATATATATATATTACTCCATTGGCACTGAAGGTTAGTCTGAGCTATTCAAAGTGAGTCTCTGTTAATCTCTATAAGGTTGACCAGAGAGGTTGGTTTTCTTGGAGGTGATCATCGATCAAGTCTACCGTATCTGCGATAGGCCGACAAATATCACTTTAAGGATAGTATTCTATATATGCTTAATTACCAATCGATAAGTTATTTCTAACTCGTTTAATTTGCAGATAATTATTTTATATACTGTTGAACTGCATCTGTTACCCGGATATATACCAAAGAATCTATGAGTTGATACGCATAAGTTATTATTGGTTGATTATACGTACTTGCATTTCACAGATTCATCTTCGCTACTGTTGAAAAATCTCTCATCATATATTTCTGTTGGATTTGAATTACATTACTACCTGAAGAACTACAGTTCATTGAATCATTGTTACTACTAACCTAAATCCTATTTACAGCTCCTCAGGCTTATTGTCGAAAGATGGATTCCGTAGGCTTGTTAATGTTCTTGGTGGCAGAAACGGTGGTGTTGAAGACAAAAATTCCTTTAGGCTCTATCTGGTTGTCATGAAAAGGTTTTCTCATGACAATTTTCTTGAAAAATCATTTTTAAAGTTTCTGGTTGCCATGAATAGTTGGTTTTCTCATGTTTTTCTTATGATTCTTTTCTTTTCTTTTCTAGAGGGTTTTTTATTTTTTATTCTTTTCTTTTCTTTTCCACACCATTCAAGGCAACCAAATTGGGCCTTAGGAATTGCAAAATCAGTGGACCAACCACGTTTAGTTTTGAATGCCATGGATGAATTTATTTCTCAGAAGTCTGGGAAGGTTGGGATTCCTTACCAATGATGGTCATGTGGAAGGCTGCTTTAGGCACTGTTTTCTACAATTGATTATGGTGGGAAAGTATTGGTTGTTGTTGGAAGTATTGCTTAAACGATGGTTACAGTTGCTAAAGCCTAGAAGGTGAGGATGAAAGATAAGGAATGGGGTGGGATGGAGCTTGCTAAGGCCACGATGTTTTTGCAAATGGTTGTTGGGTTTGGATTACAGTTGAGGTTTGAGGAGTTCCTTGGGATATTGGTGTTAGAGTTCCCATCAAGAAGGGATACACTGAAGCTGCATTAGGATTGGGGAGAAAATGGGATGTATGGCTTTTAGGAGTTATTTGATTTTCATATTAAAGAAAGATATTTATAATTTACCATTAGCTTTTGTTAAGGAATCTACATGGTAAATATTTATTGTATTCATTGAGAAGCTTGCAATGCTATTCTTTAGTACCGTATTCGTAAATTATGTGCTAATTGTTTTAGCTAACACTCTATGTTGTAGGCTTACTTTGGTATAGTTGTTGCTCTGTTATCTGGGTTGGGGATCCTTCATCCCCATTTTTTTAATATAACCTTTTTTTAGATAAAAATAGTGTTGCATCCAAATGGATGTACCCGCTATATACTCATTGTAATGTCAATGAAGTTGACATCAAGGCACATAGAGAAAGCAATTTTCCCTCTTATAAGGCTTTTATTTCTGAAAGTCAAAGATATCCTTTTTGTTGTATCTGAAATAATAATTGTTGACAAATTGGTGTTGCCTCCAAAGCAAGAAAACACAAATCAATGCTTGAACTTCTCTTAAGTTGGTTAAGGAAAACCTCTTTTGGAGCCTTTTACTACAACCTCCTTTGTACTGTAGAAACTATTTGAAACCTTACTTACAAGATTAGAGCACAAAAGAAACAGAAAGAACTAAAGATAAAGAGAACAACGAACAAAGAAATGAAAAAGAGGAAAATGCTCAGTCAACCTCTCTCGGTGACCTTGCTTCTATATATATATCTCGAAGTATAGACACGTCATCATACACATCATCATAACTCTAGAATATTCTAACTTCTCTCATGTCTTAACCTCTTATATTTTACAGGTTTGTGTTCTATCATCCCCCCTTAAGTTGAGGAGGGGAACCATCCGAAACTTGCACTTGGAGCTGAGAAACTTTGGCAACGATAAGGCTTTAGTCAGAATATTGGCTTGCCGCAGCTAGCTAGGAACATGACGCACATGCAAGTAATGTTGAAGAATCTTCACACGGATAAAGTGACAATTGATTTCGATATGTTTGGAACGAGCATGAAACATTGAAAAAGAAGGTAACAAAATGACACTTTTGTTGTCGCACCAGACAATCGGAACACTTGTAAGAGGAAGATGAAGTTTGTCATACATCATATGCAACTAGCATAACTCGGCAATGGTGGAGGCCAGGGCTCTGTATTCAACCTTTATGGACGAACGAGAGACAATAAATTTCTTGCAAGATGACTACAGAATTGGGTTATTACCCATGTATATACAATACCATGTCGTAGATTTTTTATCAGATAAATCCCCTACCCATTCTGCATCTAAATAACCTTGAAGATGAAGAGATCCTTTTGTATAACATAAGCTCAAATTACTTGTACTAGCCAGATAACGAAGTATGTGTTTCAGAGCTTGAACATGTGAAACTTGTGGTTTGTGCATATGCTGACAGGCTATATTTACAGTGAATGTTATATCAGGTCTGGTGATGGTTGCGTATTGAAGAGCACCAACCACACTTCTATAAAAATACGGATTATTATATTCAGGGTTATCACCAATAACATACTTTTTTAATGGCCATGGGAGTTGAACTTGGTTTGGATGAATTCATTCCAGCTTTCTTTAGTAGCTTAAGTATATAAGTCTGTTGGGACAACATAACACCTGAGGAGTGGTAGCTGACATCTATACCCAAAAACTATTTCAATGGTCCTAACAATCGCATGGCAAACTGACTATTAAGAGCCATTAGTAAACTAGAGATAAATTGAACATCACTTCCGGTCATAAGAATGTCATCAACGTATACAAGAATAATCACTATAGAGCCAGGAGAGTGACGTATAAACATGGAGTTGTCATAGTGACTCATATTGAAACAAAAAAACACGAGAAAGTGGGAAAGGCGGGAATACCAAGCTCGGGGAGCTTGCCGTAAGCCATATATCGCCTTTTTTAGACAACAAACATGTGTTGAAAATTGTGTATTAACAAATCCTTGAGGGTGAGCCATGTGAATCTCCTCGAAAATAAGACCGTGAAGAAAGGCATTCTTTACGTCTAATTGATGTATAGCCCAAGAAAAATGCAGTGCCATAGATATTACTAACCTCACTATAGTTAACTTGATTACAGGACTGAATGTGTCCTGAAAATCAAGTCCATGCATTTGAAAATATCCATTGGCCACCAAACGAGCTTTATACCATACAACCTTGCATTCGGAATCATGTTTCAGTTGATACACCCACTTATTGCCAACAACTCGTTGAGAAGGAGAAAAATGAACCAACACCTATGTTCCTTGCTTAAGCAGAGCAAAATATTCTTCATCCATTGCCTGATGCCAATGAGGAGACTGTGTAGCCTCACGGTAGTTTTTAGGTTCAATAGTAGTATTAGAGGAAGCCAAAAGTGAAAAAAAATTGTTTAGGTTTGGAAATTCCTAACTTGGACTGAGTGGTCATCTGATGTTTGTTCAGATTAGTAGGCTGCAACAAAGTAGGAGAAGGATTAGGATTTAAACTCGGGTTAAGAGCTAACCCAACAGGTGAAGAAGATGGTATAAGGGAAGGCTGGTGACCAGGTAATAAGGTTTGGTTAATGGGTAAAATAGACGGCTAGGATACATCATGAGTAGCTGGTGAAGTAAATATGTTATTTGAAAAAGATTGCATGTGTGTAAAAGGAGTATTAGGAGGATGCGTATCTGACGGATTGGATGAAAGATTGATATTGGACGGTGGAAATGTGATGTCTAAAGAGGACAAACGAGTTGATGTTGATCCACGTTTGACTAAAACATCAAATGGTTGAAACAATCCCACAGGTGAACAATACTGATCATGCAGTTGAGCTTCAACCAAAGAGTCACCATAGCTAATGACACCGCCAACAGTCCCTTCAGATGAGGTAGGAAATAAAGAATTCGGATCTAGTCCCAGCAATGGAGCATCACGGCCTTTACTAGTAGTGGAACCAAGAGCACTAGCAAATGAAAAATCTTGTTCTCAGAATTGAACATAACGACTGGTGTAGACCGTTCCACTTAGAGGATCGAAACACCTGTACCCTTTCGCTGCGGCAAAATAACCCAAAAAAATGCATTGGATTGATCTTGGCATGAGCTTGCTTGAGGAATAAGGGCAGATCCACAAATAACAAGCACTCCCAAATGTTCGGAGAAAGCTATAATCAGGTTATCTTTGAAACAACCTATAAAACGGAGAAAAACCACTCAAAACTGATGTTGACATATGATTTATAAGGTATGTTGTTGTTAACACAGCTTCCCCCCAAAACTTGATGGGCATGGATACAATCTACAATAAAGCGACCACTATCACAACAATGTGCCGGTTCTTCCGCTCAACGACACCATTCTAGGCTGGAGTGTAGGGGCAGACAACTTGACCTATAATTCCTATAGTCAAACAAAAATCTTTAAAATATGAATTGACGAACTTGCCTCTACCATCTATTTGTATCATTTTGATTTTAAGAGAATAGATTTTCAACTTGTGTTTTGAAATTTCAAAAGATAGAGAAAACTAAAAATTTTTGTTTAAGAAGAAACATCCATGAGAAACGTGTATAATTGTCTACAATAAAAAAAAAAATAGCAAAAATCAGAATAAGTTGGTTGTGAGGCCGGTCCCCACAAGTCCATATGCAGAAGTTGGAGAGAGGACTAGTAGTCTTTATTACAAACAATGGTAAACTAATTATGTGCATCTTAGAGACATCACAATAAAAATAATGTTTATGCTGAACAGAAGGTAAGCTGAGAGTGTTCAAAACAGAGTTTAATATTCGAGTTGTTGGATGACCAAGCTTGTGATGCCAAACAGAAGCAGATTAGTAAGTTGCTTGAAAGACAACTAGTTTGATGTTGTTTGTGGTGGAGAGAGTATACATCCCATCTTTACAAGGCCCGTGATACATCAGGGTCTTTGAATATCTATCTTGAATAGGAACATTATCAGCATAAAAAACAACGACATAGTTATTTTCTTTTGTTAACTTGTATACCAAAAGCAAATTTGCAGCTATGGTGGGTACATGAAAAACATGATCTAATTTGAACTGTGAAAAAGGGGTTTGGATAATACCCATTCCAGTATTATGAATTGGAAGAGACTATCTGTTCTCCACTGTAACTGTGGATTAGCCACCATATGGAGAGTGAAGAGAAAGATTAGATAAATCGGGTGTAATGTGGTTACTTGCCACGCTGTATAAAAACCAATTTGAATATGGTTGAGGAGTAAAATAATGAGTAGCAGGCTAAAGATGGCTAGCATGAAAAGCATTCAGTTGAAACATATGAGTTGAAGCATAATATGCTGGGGAAGGTGAACAAGTAGGAGGAATAAAGGCACTAGTAGGTCTCTGTATGTAAGATGGTTGAGGGCATTGGTAACTTGGATCCATCCTAAAATAGCAGTCATAGGCCGAATGGTCGTGCTTGCAGTAAATCTGGTAAAAGAGCTTAGGACGCCTACTACGACCTCTACCTTTACCACGACCAGATGTAGAATGTTGATGAGTTGTAGATTGATTAGTGAAACCTGTAGACATGCCGACTTCTTTACTTGTTGCTTGAAAGGCAGCAGTAGGAAACATATTATCCGTAGCAAAAGAGACAAAGGGTGTGGAGCATTGGACTTGTTGATCTTCAATTAACAAGAGTTCTTGAAGATCTCCAACTAAAATTCCTTGAGAACGAGTATGCACTACCATTTTAAAGGCATTAAATTCTTGGAGAAGGCATTTAAAATGTATAGAATGATGTCTTCTTCCTCAAGAGGTGCAAACACTGTAGCCAAAGTATCCATAGTTTTCTTGACAAGTTGAAGATATTCCGGCATGGAGCAGCTACCCTTCTTTACAGTTTTGAGCCGATTCTTAAGTTGGAGGATGTTGGAATAGGAAAGACAGAAGAATTTCTTCTCAAGCGTCAACCATGCGGCTCTGGAATCTTCAAGATGTAAAACATAAGGAAGCACCGACTCTGTTGTGGATGAGAAGCTGTTTGTCCAAGATGTCCCACTCTATAAAAGCAGGATTAGGATCCGATATACCAGAAGCATTAAAATGAAACTGAGGCAGAGAACTATGCATTCCATTTAGGAGAAAGCCTAAATGATGAGCTTTGATGGCAATTAAGAACTGTGACTTCCACATGAGGTAATTCTCACTGGATAGTTTCACAGTAACAAGGAATGAGACATTTAAAACTAGAGATTTGGCCAGTTGCATAGATGGGAAACTTATCTCGATAGGAGCAGACGTAGAGCTATGTGAGGGATTAGATGTGGAAGCGACACCATCTAAGATGACCGATGTTGTTGTAGCCATTGTAGGCATGTCTTAAAGAAGAAATTAAGTCTTTCTTTATACTGGATCTAAGATCGTCTCAGTCTTTAAGCATATTTGAATTAAAAAGGAACTTAACGAATCAGGACAGGAACCCGATCGTTATTTGAAGAAAAGTATGAAATTTAGAAAACAAGAAACATAGGAGATCAGAATGAGATTTAGAAAATAAGAAATGGAAGAGATCGGAACAAGTTGTAAGAAAGAAAGAAACAGAAGAGATCCGGTTGAGATGTAAGAAAGCAAGAAATGAAGGAAATCAAGCCGAACTACGATTTCTTCATAGATCTAGAGATTGAGAAGAAAAGACTCTTGGTTTTGCTCAATCGAAGGAGATTAGGCTGAATATTGATGATATCTTCACAAATCTGACTACTTCTTCACTCTTGGTGTCACTCAGATTTGGAGATCAACACAGCTTCATAGATCTAAGTCGCTTAGTGATTCTTCATAAAAAAAATCACAGCGAGAATATTACGTAACTATTTTTCAGATCATGTTCCATGGTTAGATTTCAGATAGATCTGATCAAGAACTCAAACTAGAGTTGCTAAGAAAACAAAGAGAAAAGAAACTACAGAAGCAAAGCGAGAGGAGAGGCAGCGAAAGAGAAAAAGAGGATCATAGCTTGAGCTTAAAAGCTTTGATACCATGTAGAAACTATCTAAAACCTTACTTACAGGATTAGAGCACAAAAGAAACAAGAAGAACTAAAGACGAAGAGAACAATGAACAAAGAAATGAAAAAGAGGAAAATGCTCAATCAACCTCTCTCAGTGACCTTGCTTCTATATATATCTCGAAGAACAGACACATCATCATAACTCTAGAATATTCTAACTTCTCTCACGTCTTAACCTCTTCTATTTTACAGGTATGTGTTCTATCATGTAGATCATTCTACCCCTTTCTTTGATTAAAGAATGTTAATGACCTCGAGTAGCTTAATCCAGTTTGCTTTAATGAGATACCAAATATGGGAATTTTATTGTGTGATGAAATACTTTAATTTGCATGTAAGTGCAAATATTTTAACTAAATTTTTTATGAGCTTTCTTTTGCAGGAAATCTCTAGGTTAAGATACGAGTTATGTCAATGCCTTATGCAAGATAGGAAATTTTAGATATATTTTATACTTGTGAATAGTCTTGTGGCTCAGTAAGTAACTCATCTTTTAGAGGAAGCTCTAGTTGGGAGCTCTTCTTTTGAATTTTGGAAAATGGTTTTGTTGTGCACACTCCATATCCCCTAACAAACTGCAAAGGGGGACAATACACCACAACATAGCATCTTTATTTTTCTTGATTGATTATTCTATTAGTTCAATTTTGTAGGAACGGTATTTAGATGATGACATATAGTTCATTGTTTACTATTATTCTATAACTCTCTAGATGTGTAGCTTGCCAAGAATTCTAGATTAACCATGTCTATTACAGGCAATAAACGATTTCTAGCTACAACATGGCATGCCATACATTATTCCAACCATCCAATTGGAGTACCTCTTGCCTCAACTTTAACCACCATAATCTAGATTTTGCATCTCTTTGATGATCCTTAGCCATCCATCCATATAGTTGCCATTATTTTTGAAATTCTAATTGTGTAAATCCTAGAGTGCATAGGATGTAATTAAAATTTTGATTATTTTTTCCCAAATTTAATTTAGGCGAGTTAATAATCAATGTTTAATTTTAATTTAACTCATTTAAGGTGTTTGGTGCTCAAATACTAATGATTGCTAGTATGGAAATGTATATGACAATCACACAAAGATCACACACCACAATACAAGAATTTATAATGGTTCGGCTACACTGGGGCCTACTTCCACTTTCAACTACTCAATTTATTAATCAATAACAATGATTACAAGGAATGAATAAACCTTAAATTACGTGCTTAGTGTATCCGACAAGCACAACCTTAGTTGTCTCCGAGCCAAGGTCTTACAATACATCGCACAGCATCTTCGATCGTTGGCACAAGGGTACAAGGTATATGGGTAAACCTTAAACAATGTGCTTGGTGTCTCTGGCAAGCATGACCTTAGTTGTCTCCAAGCCAAGGACTTACACTTTGTCACATGGCATCTCCGACCATTGACACAAGAGAATATGGTAAAAATACCAAGGTGATTCTCAATAACCAAATGTGGTAGTTTAAGTCCAAGTATAAGAATCGAAGTCTCAATATATGATGTGGCTCTCAATAGCTAAGTATACCAATACGGTCAACCAAGGAAATGAAAGTCACTATGTAAATAGTGGCTCTTAATAACCAAATATCCCAATTTAGTTAAGTTAGGGAAGCAATGTTCCTAATGTAGACAGTGGCTCTCAACTAGCCAAATATACCAATGTGTTTGGTCTCTACTTCAAACTAAGGGAGTGTGTGAGTGCCTCTAATGAAGGCAAGTATGTATGTAAAATCACACAAAAATGTAAGACATCTAGGATTGGAAAATATAAGTGAGGCTCAACAACGGTTATAACACTTGGAAGAGTTTTCCAAGGATTCACATGTAGAGAAGTGGTCTAGATAAAAAATAAGCAAAACTAACCACAGACTATCTACAACATAAGCAAACTCCAAAATATTAAGTTAAACCTTTACCTCAACCTTGAGGTTGGGAGTTTGAATGCTAGGAAGTGAAGGAGCAATCGTCATTGACCTTCCTCCTCTCTTCTCTTGCAAAGGAACCTTCCTTCTTGTCCATAAGAAAGAAAACCAATTTTCTTCTTCTCCTCTAGATGCTTAAAAGCTTAAGTGAATGTGTAGAGAGAGTGTAAAGCTTGTATAGCTTTTGTTCTTACTCAAAACCCTTTCTTCTTTCCCTTAGATTTTCTCTAAACCATTTTTCCTTAGGTTTAGAAGAGCAAAAATGCTCTTTTATATAGGTCATGGCTCACCACAACCCTTGAATGAGAATCATCCAAAATGGGCAACAAATCTGGAACGCAGATTTTAAATTTAAAATGTTTCACCCACTTTGGAGCTCTCCAATTGTGTTGGAGCGCTCCACTAAGAGCAATTCTTTCATAAACAATTTTTCAGTGAATTTATAAAGCATTCCATTTTGGGGTTGGAGCACTCCACCATGTTGGAGCACTCCACTTTGGATTGCTCCAAACTGGATAATGTTTCCTGCCAATTTGGTTAATTTGGAGTGCTCTAACTCCATTTGGAGCACTCCACCTTCTCTGGTTTTATATAGATTGGCCATAAGGCTATCTCTAACCATATGGGAAGTGGTCTATGGGGTCCTAAGGGTCTCTTTAAGTAAAACCTACCATCAATTACCTTTGCGGATGCAGAAGGATGCAAATGATGTGAACATGTCGCTCTAGTCATCGCATGATATCGATTTGCTTCCTTGGAGCATTCTTGGGGTTCGAGAGTGATTTTCACATATAGTGGACACAAGAACTTCCTAGACTCTAGCTTGAACAAGTCATAGCCTAGTCTATCAACCCATGTATTTTCCTACTCAAACAATTTACAATATATGCATTTATAATTTTCAACATCCAGAAAGAGTTCCCTAGGTGTTATTGATTGTTTATAAAAGTCAAGTTTTGGATGATTGAATCCTTCAACCGTTGTGGGGATTTTAGAGAGAATTTTGGAGTAGGGAGCATTTGTTAGCTATGACCAATCCAAGAGGTGTCCAATCAATGAGAGACTTGATCAATGGGCCACTTCTCTAGAATGCAAGTAGGTTGGGTATGTAGTATGTAGTATGTATTGAAATCGTAACACCTTGTAACACTCTTAAAGGGTAAAAATGTAATTAAACATAATCAAAGGTAAAATTTGTTATTAGACATTTTTAAATAGACCATAGTGGAGTTTGGGATCCAATAGAATGAATTAGAAGTAAGGAAAAACCAAAAGAAGCCATGAACTTGTCAAGTCCTAAAGTTGTCTCAATAGCGTATTTGGAGTAGCTTTGTAGGCAAACCTGTACCAACTCCAAAATAATTTAAGGGAAAACCATCTATCATTGGAAATATCTGAGAGTCTGCTTTCCAACAAAACAAATGGTGTGTGAATAGGAGTTTCCTATAGAAAGTTATGATATTTTTCCACAAGGTGTCTATGCTCATAGGTCAATAGATTTGAAGTAACTTTAAAGTTAAACCTGTAATAATCCAGAACGAATTACCTATCAAATCATATAAAATTGGAAAGCTCTTGAAGTCTAATTTCCAACACAATAAATGGATATTGAATATGAGTTTTTTTTAAAGTTATGAGTATTTTAGTTTAAATGGGTCAAATCTGGAAAATCTAGAGGATGTATCCGACCCAGTTCGGATGGATCCAAATTTAGTGGATCGATTCGACACTTAGAGGATCGATCCAACAATGCAGTATTCTGTAGAAAATTGTCCCAAACATTCATGATCGATCAAACCTCCTTGTGGATCAATCCGACCCCTTACGGATCGATCTAACCCCTTGCGGATTGATCCGAAATGACCCAAATTATGTTTTTTTAGGAAAAATTGATTTGGGGAGTGTGAGGTCCTCCCAACTTGACCCAAAACCCTAGAAATATGTTAAAGAAGCTCTAATAACTTCATGTACATAAAAAAGGACAAAAAGTGGGAAGAAAAATTTAGGAAGAAAACCTCAAAATTAGGTAAGGTAAGTTATAAAAACTTTCCTTCATGAAATATTTACTTGAGTTTTGGTATTCTCTCATGGTTTTACTTGAAATTTTATAAAATTGAGTAGTTTATACCTTATATATTGTAGAGAATGAGGATTTAGAGGAGTCTTTGAAGAAGATGCTCAAAGGAAAGGAAGTCCAACAAGAGGAATCATAAAAGAAGAAACTCTTGTGAGTGGATATTCAATTTATACTCACTATTCCATTCTTAGGATCATAAAAGTGTAATTTTCATTCATATATCAATGATTTGTGACTTTGGTTGGTAGATTTACATCCAATCCTTTTGAGAATGTTGAATTCCTTGTGTTGGGTTCTAGTTCATTTGTTGTGAGCTTGATGATCTCTAATCTTAAAAGGTTTAGGAGTTGGATTTGTATGATTGGGTAGCTTAGAAGGTTCCATGTGGTGTTTTCTTGGTTCATCTTTTGATATCCCTTTGAAATCTCTAATTTCTTACATTATACTTAGTTGTTGGATTGTCATTTGATTAGTTATCCATGATTTACCTGTTTCTTGGATGCATTTGGATTCCTTGCATGAGCCTATTACTCACTTTGATGGATTTTCTTTACTTTATGATAATCCATGTTGATTTGTGCAATTCTAACAATTCCTATGTCAGAATCTTAGAATTTATGTGTACTATATAGGGCATTACATCCATTGGAAATGTTTGGTGGCATGAGCATGTTACTTTAGTATGGTTTACTTTGGTGTTTTCATGGAGCATCTTATTTGGGCTTCCACATGAGTTTTGAAACATTCAAACTCTTTGGTTTTTATCATGGACAACATTTTTCATGAAAAGATTTTACTTCCATAAGCATTCTATATTTCATTAGAATTGGGTCAAGCATCCTCATTTTCTTATTGGTTTTTGGCTTTTTTCATGCGATTTACCTCTTTAGCTTTGGAATCTTTATGAAGTGGGACATATGAATATTTTCAAATGGTATATTTATGTAGTAGTTACTTTATTTTATATAAACATGGTTTTGACCTTTGGTTTTGGATATGAGGATTTAATATGATACCCCTATGTGGGTTGGACTTAATGGCTCTTAGGTACCCTACCATCGGGTCACATCAATAGGCAAAGAGGCTATATACTTGCAAAGTTATTTCAAATACCCTATTGTTGGGTCACATAAATAGGCGAAGGGGCTATATACTTGTCTAGTGATTTCAAGGACCCAACCGTCGAGTCACATCAATAAGTGAATGGGATATATATTTACCTAGTGATCTTAGGTACCCTATCATAGGGTCACATTAATAGGTGAAAGGGCTATATACTTGTCCAGTGATTTCAGGTACCCTATCACCATGTCACATCAATAGGTGAAGGGGCTATATACAGGTACCCTACCGTCAGCTCACATCAATAGGCAACTGGGCTATATAGTTACCTAGTGATTTCATATACCCTCTTGTTGGATCACATCAGTAGGTGAATGGGCTATATACTTGCTCAAGAACTCTAGGTACCTTACTGTCGAGTCACATCAATTAGCAAATGAGTTATATACTTGCTCAAACTTTTTAGGTACCCAATCACTAAACCACATCAATAGGTGAAGACAACCCTAGTGGCCCAACATATGGTTTGGTTTTCACCAAAAACCCCACATAGGTTATTTGGATTTGGCTTTAGACTTATCGGGGGCATACTATATATACATCTTATTATATATATATATATATATATATATATATATATATTGTTCATGGCATATGACACATAGCATATAGCATATAGTACATGCATGATTCGGGTTCGAGGCATGTTACCTAGTGTCACGGATTTAGATTCGGGTACGAATCACAGTCCACAAAATTTGAGTCATGACAGAAATTCCTAGAGGGGGATGAATAGGAATGTGTATATTTTTAATTAATATGTCCCTCCAGTTACAGTGGCCCAAATTCGACATATATATATATATATATTTATATATATATCTATATATGTGTT
>JAOXJP010116000.1:0-13979 GCA_025762735.1 Platanus orientalis
AAAGGTTTTAAGTGGTGTTATTATTTTTGGTCTAGAATCAATAGATCAAAAATCATAGCAAACAATAGATTTAAGATAGGTGTAGCTCATGCATAATAATTCTTGTTGAAAGTATTGATATTAGTGAAACTTTGCTAAATTTTCGTCAATGTTTCACCAATATCGACATATTTTTAATGACAGTTTTGAAGAAATTTTGGAATTTTTATATTCCCCTTGTATTTCATTTCATAACCCCTTGATGTAGGAAAATTTAAAATTTTCATAAATTTCGATAAAATTTTCATAAATTTCACTGAAATTTTGAACCATGGACCCATCATGTAAGACCTAAAGCTTTAACTAATTGAACTACAAAATTTAACTTAGTTTTAAAAAAACAAAGAAAATTATATATTTAAATTTTAAGGATTATTTCTTTTAAAAAATCATTGATTTCACTAGGCCTTGAACCCAATACTTACTGCAAAAAACAAATTTTATCAACTAAGTTATATACTATTAACAATTTTAAAATAATTAGTATATATATATATATATATATATATAAAAGTTCAAGCTGAGGTAAGCCCAAGTCTAGCCCTCAATAAAAGTTCGGGCTCAGGTCCTCATGGGCTTAGCTCAAGCTTGACTTTTTTGGGCCAATTTGAGCATCGGACTTAGACTCGTGCCAGCCTGGCCCATGCTATGCCATGCCCACCCCTAATTGGAATCCACAGACCTATGATAGACTTATGATCCCCCGAAGGAAAAAAATGAGGTGAAAACCAATCTCATTAGAACTGTGCAAACAGCACCTGGGTGCGGAAACATCATCGCAGAAAAATGATAAGTGCCCCCCAAAAAGTGAAAATCACTTTTCTGTACTGATGCGTCAGCCCCTCTTTTGCAGTTTGCACAGTTCTCTCGAGATGCTTTTTCACATAATCCGAGCCCTCCCCCGAATGCCCATATGCTACTATAGTTTCATTTGGTGAATGTTTTTAACGAAACTATTTAATGAGGAATAGGATCCACCGGCCGAGCTAACCAACACCAACTACCATAGGCAGGGCGGATCTCCCCATGCTGAAACCCTCAAAACGCAATACATATGAAGAGAAGGCGAGTTCACGCCACAAAACCACGGAGGCCCCTTTCTTTTGGCTTCGAATTTCGTCCCCTTCTTCAGAGAAATACAAGGTAAATCTTCTCTGTTCACCTTATACTTCATTAGTTTTCCTCTCTTCATCTTCTCTGAATACTACTTGAAGATGGAACTCCCACTCTCGCGTTTCCAAAATTTGGCATTAGATCAGATCCAAAGCAGTTGTAGTTTTTCATGTTCTCTTTTAGATCGCAAGAGTTTCTGGCACAGAAAAGTCTCTTTCTTTTCTGGGTCTGATTTCTATTTCAACAGAAGAAATTGGAGAAGAACACCCTCTCATGTCCAGTGTTCTTCTCTTGAACAAGGACTGCAACCAAGACCCAAGCCAAATCCCAAGAAAATCATCCAAAATTTAGAAGTAGAGACTCGTTTGGAAGAAACCCAGATTAGAAAACCCACTTCAGGACTATGCACTCAGATAGAGAAGCTGGTATTGTACAAGAGGTATGGAGAGGCACTTGAATTGTTTGAAATTTTGGAATGCGATGGTGATTATGATGTGGAGGGCAGTACGTACGATGCGCTAGTGACTGCTTGTACTGGGTTGAAATCGATTAGAGGAGTCAAAAGGGTTTTCAGTTACATGATTGAAAATGGGTTTGAACCAGACCAGTACTTGAGGAACAGGGTACTGCTTATGCATGTGAAATGTGGGATGTTGTTAGATGCACGTAGATTGTTTGATGATATGCCTGAGCGAAATCTAGTGTCATGGAACACCATTATTAGTGGGATTGTTGATTCGGGAGACTACAGAGAGGCTTTCGAGCTGTTTTTACTCATGTGGGAAGAGTTTTCAGATGCCAGCTCCCGCACGTTTGCCACAATGATACGGGCTTCTGCAGGCTTGGGAGTTGTCTGTGCAGGGAGACAATTGCATTCCTGTGTGCTGAAGATGGGAATATGCGGTG
This sequence comes from Platanus orientalis, assembly GCA_025762735.1. NCBI lineage: Eukaryota > Viridiplantae > Streptophyta > Magnoliopsida > Proteales > Platanaceae > Platanus > Platanus orientalis. The sequence goes on from JAOXJP010116000.1 coordinate 2,059, forward strand.
ATATTTTTGTGTCTTGTGCTTTAATTGACATGTATAGCAAGTGTGGGAGCATCGAAGATGCTCAATTTGTTTTTGATGAAATGCCAGAGAAGACAGTGGTCGGATGGAATTCGATTATTGCGGGGTATGCCCTTCATGGATACAGTGAGGAAGCTCTGAGTATGTATTATGAGATGCAGGGTTCAGGTGTGAAGATGGACCACTTCACTTATTCGATAATTATTAGAATATGTGCCAGATTAGCTTCATTAGAACATGCTAAGCAAGCTCATGCAGGTCTAATTCGTCATGGGTTCGGGTTAGACATGGTAGCTAGCACGGCACTGGTGGACTTTTACTGCAAATGGGGTAGGATTGAAGATGCTCGGCATGTTTTTGATAAGATGCCTCGTAAGAATGTTATCTCTTGGAATGCTTTGATTGCCGGATATGGTAATCATGGACGGGGAGTTGAGGCTGTCGAGATGTTTGAGCGAATGCTTTGTGATAAAATGATTCCTAACCATGTCACTTTTCTTGCTGTTTTATCTGCCTGCAGCTATTCGGGTTTGACAGATAAAGGGTGGGAGATTTTTGAGTTGATGAGTAGGGATTACAAGATCAAGCCTCGGGCAATGCACTATGCATGTATGATTGAGCTGCTAGGCCGAGAAGGGCTCTTGGATGAAGCTTTTGCACTAATAAGAGATGCTCCCTTTGAGCCTACGGTGAATATGTGGGCTGCCTTGTTGACTGCCTGTAGGGTTCACAAGAATTTAGAGCTTGGAAAGCTTGCTGCTGAGAGGCTTTATGGAATGGAACCTGAGAAGCTTAGTAATTATGTTGTGCTTTTGAACATATATTACAGTTCTGGAAGGTTGGAAGAAGCTGCTGCAGTCATAAAGACCTTGAGAAAAAGGGGCTTGAGAATGCTTCCTGCATGTAGTTGGATTGAAATCAAGAAAAATTCCCATGTTTTTCTTTCTGGAGATAGGTCTCATGCTCAAACCAAAGAGATTTACCAAAAACTAAAGAATTTGATGCTGGAGATAGGGAAACTTGGTTATATTTCAGAGGGAAAATCTCTGCTTCCTGACGTGGATGAGCAGGAAGTGCGGATTTCATCTTACCATAGTGAGAAGTTGGCAATTGCTTTTGGGCTCATCAATACGTCAGATTCGACATCATTACAAATAGTGCAGGGCCATCAAATCTGTAGTGATTGCCATAAGGTGACTAAGTTGATAGCCATGGTTACTGAACGGGTAATTGTTGTCAGAGATGCTAGTCATTTTCTCCATTTCAAAGATGGGACTTGTTCATGTGGGGATTACTGGTGAATGTAAAAAAATTTGGTTGTAAGATTCTAGTATTTTGTCATCCAATACACTTGCGATTGTGTCTCTTCTTCATCCTTGAAAATAATGATCTTCATCATACATTGTGCTTTCCGAAATTTTGAATGGAATCAAGAATTCATTATTCTAAGTCATGCAAAGCTTTGGGTTGGTCTCTCATTGATCTTTACTTCTCATAATTGAAATTGATGATGCCAAAAATCACGAGTGTCCCAACATCGGTCAGATGGTTGCACAATGGGCCCAGGTCTTCGGCAAAGTGGATTTGCACAACAAAGCCAAAGAGCTATGATATCGGTGGGGTGCCGACCTCAAGCTATCTGACGATCAAATCAGATAAGGGGAAAATAGAATGTGAAGCTCTGATTAGGGTTACTTTTTTCATACCTAGTGAGTTGATTGTTGCCCTTATTTATAGGTTTGAGTAATAGCATATCAGGTAAGATTCTACCTATCTCTCCCCACATTCATCACGACGTCTCCTTGATCTTTTTGTTTTTAGTTGGTTGATCGTAGTAGCTCTCTCCAATTTTGTCTCTTCTCGACTTGTCAAGCCAGTTGTGGAGAATATATTTTTTTGGTAATGGCTTCCAAATTGTTATTATCTCTAAGTACAGAAAGTGGGGTCCCTACCTTTCCTGCTTGGCAGGGACTCTTAGATATCACGCAGTTATTGATGACACAACTCCCTTTTTAGTGTCAAGATATTCAGGTCGGGCCCTGAGAGTTGTCCCTGGGATTTCGAGGTGTCACCCTGGTGGTTATCCCGGGATTTCTAAGTGTTGGGTATGGAGGGAGGAGTGGGTGACTCGGTGGCATTTTATAAATCTCGATGTTGCAAAATCGTTGAACAGCATAACATTTCTTTGGTAGCCTCAATATCCTTCGGGTTGTTATTACGGGGTTTCGTCAGTCATGGGACCTCGATGGGTTTTCTTAATGAGGACTTTCCGGATTAGTTTATTTGGGATCGGGGTTTTATAGGTTTATTGGGGTCAGTTTATAGGAGTCTCAGTATTTTTCCCCATCAGAAGTCAATGTGATAATTTGGATGTGCTCAAATACTTTATTTTCCCTTATATGATTATGTAATTTCACAATGGGATTGTATGATCTTCATCATATACACATGGTGCATCTCTTGAGGCTTGATCTTGTAATCCCTACTTCAACTTAAAAATCTCTGGGCTCTATATCATTTTCTTGAGGATTATCAGCATCTACAGAGCTCTTAGAAATTCTTATTACTAACTGATGTAGAACGCAGTATAAGAAGAGATTACTATAGAGATTCTTTTGAAAAAATAAAGAAGATGTAAAGATGATGGAGATTAGAGAATACAGTAATGAAGAAATCAAGAAAGAGAGAGAATTCACCTAAACTGTGAGAATTGGAAGCAATAATGAGTTGTGGGCTTCAAAAACAACTTTTCTTCATAAATTTTCTTTAACTAGCCGTACAAGAGGTCTTTATGACCTATTTATAATAAAGGAAAAAAAATGAAATTTGACCATATTTAACCAAAATACCCCTCCCTTATACGGTTAACCCAAAAAAACCCAAAAAATTAAAAATTAAAAATTCTGAAAAATATAAAAACACTTCTAAACTTCTTCTAAATTAATTTTAACTCACCAACTTTTTAACTTGGCTCTAATGACCTTTTACATTAAATAACTCACTAAAATTACTAAAACATAATCCGAAAACATAAAATTTAAAGACTACAATGGTAGACAACATCATGTCTGCTTTCTTGCTCCCATGTTTTTTTATCTTGGACTTTCATAATGGTTTGTACTTCTCTATCCATTGAAGAGCTGCCTCATCGATAACATTATGTCATCATTTACATTTGCTTTTATTTTCCCTCAATCTGCATCTCTGCCAGCTTAAGGTGTCGAACATACCCATACTCCCACCACCGGCTGCTTCTCTAGTTATTCTTCTTGTTGCTTTGTCACCCTATGATCTCCAAAACCTTCCCATTTTCTGCATATACTTGAGTGTTATATTTCACAACTCCTAGTTTTACATATCAATAGAATTAGGGATGCTCTAAAACCTCCATTAAAGAGAGCATTTAACATAAACCTGTGGGAGTCTTGGCCTTATCCTCAACTCTTCAAACCTAAGCCTGTTTAACGTGTCCTTGATGGACAACTCATAATATGTATAACATGCTTTTCTGGGTTAGCTGTGATTGAACCTGAACTTTTGTTTCATGAATAAAATGAAAAACAGCTCTCATACTTAGCTCTCTTATCTTGAAAAGTTTATTGACATGTGAATAAGGATAAATGCCAGTAATCCTTACCATAAGAAATACTTGAGTAAAACAATAAGTTACAATAATATAACACTAGAAGAAAATGCGTTTTTAGTGGCAACCTTTCTAAGTTGACGCTAAAAACATATTTCTTGCAGTTGACCTAGTATTTCTTGCTCTTCACCTACTACTAATCCAGGTTCCTATCAGGAACAGTGATTTAATGAACCATTTCATAGGTTTTAATTTTTCTCCTTTGTCTCTACTGTCTGGAAACCATCGCCTTGGCGGTAAGATTCCAGCCAGAATCTTGATCGTCTTCGTTTTTCTCTGGGTGGAATCTTTGGCACAAGATTCCCGTAGCAGGGGCGGCTCCTCCTCGGGATTCAGAAGACGGTGTTTAATGATCGTGGACGTCGACTGTGGAAGACGGCTCCTCCTATTCTCTTGAGAAATTCAAGCTCTACGAAACTCGAGCAGTAAGCAATTCTTAGTTTCATAATTGGAATTTTCTTTTATTTAATCAAAGTGTAGCTAAAATTGTTGAGTTATTGTTGGTTCTATGTCCATTTTTGCAGAGATTTTATCGCAACAAGCAGTTCTTCCGAGTGTTGAAGATGGAACGATCGGAGCCCACGGATCCCACGGCAAGAAGTTAAGAACTTGCTTCAGTGCATTAGCGAAGGCAACCGTTCCACTGGAGGGCTCGCCAATGGTAACCGTTCCACTTGCTTCAGCACATTAGCAGACGCAATCTTTTGTGGTAAGGGGTCTTCGGAATTGCAGGTTAGTTTATTTATGTCTTCTATACTTCTTTCGGCACTATATTTTCAATGAATTTTGATTCTAATTATCTTTGTTTCTTTTCTCCTCTTCTATTAGGCTGCATTAAGTTTCTGGAGTCTTATTATCTGATTCTTGACGTGTTCGCCTCATCTTATGTTACTCGACAACAAAGAATGCTCTGTAACCCATTTATTCTCCCTGATCCTAACTAGACAGAATATATATATATATATATACTCCTGTTCTGTGATTTGTTCTCATCAACTCTTGCACTTCTGGTTCTCGAAAACTCTTACACCTCCAACGAAAATTCCAAAACAGAGAAGCAGATATAAATTTGGATTACGGAAGCAAGTTAAAAGAGAGAGAGTTTCTTCAGTTTGGTTCTGTCAATTTGTTCTTTCAGCTCTTTTAGTTCTTGCAAGAAGAAGAGATGGAGATCCTGTTGGAAGCCAAGTCTTGTTGATTTCAGGTTTGTATGCTGTTTCGATCTTTTGTTTCTATAGTATAGATTACTTGACTTGTTTCGGTGAGAGTTTTACAGAGTTTTATAGATCTATTACTCTACTTGGGACATTATTTCAAGTTTTTTATTTTATTTTATATATATTTAATACGCAAGCAATCTTTCTTAACTCCATTCTTTTTTCGTTTCGGTATTTTCCATCTAACTCAACACTTTCTTGGATGTAAATGGCATTGCTTTTTAGTGTTATCTGCTGTTTCATCTGCAGAAATTAGGGTTTCGAAGAGATTTTGCGATTTGAGGTTTTTCTTTGTGAACTTCCAAGATTTTTTTTTTTGCCCAATCTGAATAATTTCTGCTCTGTTTTCTTGACCTTCCCTGAGTTTTATGATTTTAATTCCTCTGTGATTACTGATTCAACTAGAGAATGTTGAAATCTAACATGCTCTAATCTAAAAAATCAGGCCTGAGAATGTTGCCGATTTACATCCTTAGGCAGAGAATTCTCTAACATGCGCTCATTCTTACACACTTTTGCTCGTTTTACTTCTTTCATCTCCCCCTTCCCCAGTCCCCTGGCGCATATTAGTTAAATTATAAGACAAAGTTTGCATTTAAATATCTTAGTAATGAATCAGCCTTTTGGTTAATTATCAAAAAAATGAGTCAGCCTTCTGTTGGCCAGAGGAGAGAGCACACTGTTTTATTTTCTTCTTGTTGTATGTACATAATCTGCTCTGCTGTAATATTCATGTTTTTTCTTTTATTCTTTTCTGGGTTGGAGGATGATCTTTTAGCTAAAAATAAATGACATGTGAGAATGATTGTTACTTTCTGGTCTTTAGGTTTTCTCCGGGCTGTTGCTTGTTATATTGTTCTGGCCAATTTAAGAATGCAGTGGAATGATTGTAAATCATGTTTCCTTTTTTCAATAAAGTTCCCATTAATTATCGAAAAAAGAATTATTCAAATCATGTGCTAGGGTCAGCCTTTGGCTTAATAATAGAATTTAGTGGGATCCATCAAGTGGAGGGTTTTTGGATTCCACCTTGCATCCTTGCTGCACTAGCCACATGTTGAGAGGACTTCTATCTGGCATTCAAATCTGACTTTAGTATTTCTCATCAATGTATATGTTTATGCATTTAGGTGCATGAGGGCGTTCTATGTAACGATATTAAGGATGCTATGTTTTGTAATATATGTTTCTTTTCTCTGTTAATTCAAGTAAATTCTTCAGACAACTACTTTTTTCTTGTTTTCTTGATAATATTTAAGTCATGTAAAACTACTGAAATTATATATTGGAAAAAAAAAAACTATATGACAAATGTGTTAACAGCTGCAGCAGTTTGCAATGATGTTCCATACAAATGTCATGTCTGTCATAAAAGATGTTTGATGACCTTGTTTATGTCATCTTTCAGCATGCAATGAGAAACAGTTCACTTCACAATGCAAATTTGGAGCAAAAAAATCTGATGCAAATGTCCTGAGGTTGATAGAAGATCATCAGGTGTATTAGCTGTTGGTAGGCCTTGAATAAAGTTATCAAGATTACAACAAATAAATAATTTATGCCACTTTGAGAGATTACATAATGTTGTATTTGGCTGTGCAATTTAATGTCAGAGGGAAAAAGAGGATCTTCACAAACAAATAATTCAACTTGAGAAAAAACTGGACGCCAAACAAGCATTTTTTGAACCTTTTTCTGTGGAACTTTATGCCCATTAATAGCCTGACATGTATTCCATGTGTTTTTTTTTTTAGGTGGGTCTATTGGGATGGGCTTACCAGGCCACTCAGCCTCCCCCTTCAAAGATCTGTGGGTCTCCAGATGGGCCTCCTGTCACTTCACCTAGAATCAGACTCAGTGATGGAAGGCATCTGGCTTACAGAGAGTGTGGAATCCCCAAGGAGAAGGCCAAGTACAAGATCATTTTTGTTCATGGCTTTGACAGCTCCAAAGACCACACTTTACCTGCCTCTCAGGTACTAACAACAACAACAAACAGCCTTATCCCAACTATTTGGGGTCGGCTACACAAATCCTTTTCCGCCATTCTGCTCTGTTTAGGGCCTTATCTGCCATTAAATTACAAGCTGCCATGCCCCTCTTTACTACCTCATCTAAGGTACTAAGGAAAAAAAAAATGCTTTTTGATTCACCTTCTTTGTCCAGGGTTCTTTTCTTGCAAAGAAATAGAATGACCCATAGAGTGACCCTGTTAAATTTGTAATCAATTAGAATGAATTGGACTATGTTTTGGGTTGCAGGAACTTATAGAGGAATTGGGGATATACTTCATGTCATTAGGCAGTTCTGGGTATGGAGAGAGTAATCCAACCCCAAAACGCACAGTGAAGAGCAAAGCCTTTGACATCCAAGAACTTGCTGATCAGTTGGAAATCGGATCAAAGTTTTATGTTATTGGAGTCTCTATGGGAGGTTACCCTGCTTGGAGCTGCCTCAGATACTTATCACACAGGCATCACTCTAAAACTTCAAGTTTTAGCTTCTTTGTACTTTGGTTTAAATTCCATTTTCATAATATCTGAGAACTCCTATGCCTAGTACTACAGTTGATAACCACGTTCTGACTGAACTGAACCATTTAGGTTGACTGAATTAGAAATTACTTGGATCACAAGTTTTTTTTTGGTTTCCAAGTGAGATTGAGAATAGGGTTTGGGTTGATGTATATAATCCTGTTTGGTAATGTTCATCGTAGTGGAAGCTTTTTGATCGTTTTCCCTGTGGAAGTAGGCAATATTGCCGAACCACGTAAAATTATTGTGTCTGAGTGATTACTCTCTTTTGTTTGTGTTTTTTGTTTATTTCACATTGCCATCGACCCATGTTCGATCTCTTTGTCATAACAAAGTTACATGGTACAGGTTGAAGGCATGAAAAGGTCAAAGGGAACTCAAAAAATGATTTGGGTTGAAGTAGTGAGGAGCAACATGAGTGCTTATAATTTTAATGAATATATTGCCCTAGATAGACTGGAATGTCAGAATAAACTCTGTGTAGCTGTCCCCAAGTAGTTGAGATATGGGTTTATTTAGTTGAGTTGAGTTGAGTTGAGTACTTGTGTACTTGTATATATGCATGGCAATTCTGCCATCTTCGCATGGGTTTTTGACAGTATTAGTTTTGCCTTGGAAACCTATGAAGTGTTCCATAACTTGGTTCAGCTATTTGGTTTCTTTATATGTGTTGCATATGAACATATTTCCCAAAGTCTCTTATGATATATACCTATAAAGGACAGTGCAGGATTTTGGCTGCACAAAAAAGAAAAAGAAAACCAGTTTGATTTCAGTTATTCCTAACTATCTTGGGAAACTATGGTTAGAATGCAAATATAACCAGCTTTTTTTTGGTCTCTGTATATGAATCCTTTGGTCATTATATTTGACATATCATAACTTGTGTTGCTGTTGTTGCAGGTGACGAGAGATGTCACTCTTTTATCACAGTGGATGGCCATCGATCTCTACATTCGGGAAGTTGACATCCTCAGATTTGAACTTTCCATTAATAGGTGCAACAGTTGGCTGTCAGAATTTGCACATGAAATCCTACAGAAAGGTTTGGTACATTCAAATTTCCTTGACATTGTGTAAGCATGTTTATGCTTAGAGGCCCCGCAAAAAAGATCACACTTATGAGTCTGCTGAAAGAATCTACATATCAGCCTATAGCTCATTATTTACATATAAGATGACAGTGACATATGATGGAAATTAAATTTATTAGAATAATATGCATTCAAACTTAATCATGAGAAAATTCAACAAGTAATTTGCCTTAAATTGAGGTACCTTAGGGTTAAACCTAGTAATTGTTCAGAATCTAACAATAAAGAATGATCATATCTCTTCCAGTACCAGACTTGTTGAACTTGTGCAGTTGAATTTTTTTAACAGGATGGTTCTAATTTCAGTGAAGTCTGATGCATGGTTCCACCAATTACTCATTTTCCAACAAGAAAAGTATTATTTGAATGCTGGGTGTCAGAGCATGTGGTTTGTACATTTATAACTACCTAACAAAATTTAGCACACAAGATTGAGATGTGAATTTTTGTTTTGAAAATTTTCCAATTGGCTTTATAATGATAAAGGGTATTGAATTTCTGAGAGCTTTTGTTTGGATTGTCTTTTTGAGTCTGAAGTGCTTAAAGGTTTTGTTTTTGGTTAATCTTTGCACTGTTTTCTGTTTTAGATTATTGCTTTGTGGGGTTGGTAATGTAGAAGGGCTGGATGTTGCAAAATGTCTAGTAAATGGGGTTTCATTGAAATCATCTTCTATTTTCTTTTTTGCAGCTTTAGTAGTTATTGCAAGTATGTTTAGCTCTGTCTCTTTATCACGGTATCTTATATTTGATGGGTTCAATTGATTATATCATGGAAGAGTTTTCTTTCTTTGAGGTTGTCATGTAATCCTTAGCTGTGTGATACAAGGTTTTCATGTTGATGTAAGTTTATTTTTCATTGTAGGCCGAGCTAGTGTTCGCTCAAGTGACTTTGCTTCTTGAACATAACGTATGCCTCCTTTTAGTGTTTTGTAAGTTTATTTGGTTTCCACGCAATAAAATTGCAGGAATAAAACCCTAACAATCTTGATGTGCTTTGAATTGGCAAGATGAGAATTCATTTGAGAAGGAGCCAGCTCCCCCTCCTCCACATCGTCATGTACATTCCTTCTGTAAGACGCTGTCAACTTCAGATTCTAGCACTTTTGGAGGATTTTCAGTGCTGGGGCGACACGCAGCTGAATGCCTCCCGCCTCTGGTTAGGGTTCATTCTTTCGTACTTTCTTTACTTGTTAATATATTTCTACAGTCAGTGTTGTATTGTTCTGAGAGTTCTATTTCGGTGCTTCAACAGGGTGATGGGAGCGGACCAGACGATACAATTCTGGCATTACACGCCTACCTAACCACCTCACGCCATTTACACAATTTTGTTGTCTTACTCTTCAAATCAAACAAAGTTTTGGGCATATATATATATATATTTGGTTTCGCCACTTGAACCAAAATCACATTGACACTTGCGCAAGGCAGGACCTGGTCTGAGCCAGGAAGAACCAGTGCAGACAACTCTACAGTAAACTGCATATAAAGGGATTCAACTTTCAATCTTCCACATGGCCCACAAGGGCTTGGGCCAAGATGGAAGCCCGGAGGCCAGGCTCAGGCTTATCTCAGCCCAGCCCAAGACAATATATATATATATATATATTCACAGAGAAAGGTTGGATGCATAGGGTTCAAACTTTAAAAAACAAATTTCAAATGAAAAAAACAGCTAAAAGTGATCAAATGAAAATTTGCTCCCTATTTAAAAGAGGCACCAAATTCAAAAAATCATCACGTGTCAATGATGGAAAAATGGGAATGCAATGCTTTTTAAAAAAAAAAAACATTGAACAAGCTCTGTACTAGCCTGAGGCTTGACGAAATAACTAAGGCCAAGTCCAAGCCTAAAGTTTCTAAAAATTTCCTGGTCCAAGCCCAGCCCAAACTTGTCGTTACCATATCGAGCTGAGCCTCAGTCCTACCATATGGCCTGTCCCGACCCCAGTCCATTGGGCTCACACCTAGTTGGCCAACTTGGCCACTTTATGAAAAGATTTCACATTCAGATCTTCTACTTCAAAGTAATAATAATATGACATTAACCATTCAATCGTGCTATCATGTCAAATATTGTGATAGATTCCATTTAAATATTGATCATTTGATGGATCCACGGATTAGATCGATCGGGTCAAAAGTTAAGGCTATCGGACAATCATAACAGTTTGATCTAAGTGTCCTTTTGGATTGTTAGGGAGTTCTCTACTTCCCACAAAGTTGAAGTTTGACCTTACAAGGAAAAATGACATGGTGGTCCTGATTGCTTTTTTTTTTTTCGATAAACACTTTTATCAGAAGCTTTTGACTTTCTCCAAAAGTACTTCCATGGGAGAAGTCAGTAGAACTCCTTTTGGGTAGCTTTTAATTTGCATATGCAGAATGCTACTTTACAAAGGCTAGAAGTAATCACGTGTGTTTGGTTGGCAATCTTAAGATGCTACTTCCATTAGTTTACATTTTGGTAGTAGTTATAATCCATTAACAATCGTATATAACCTTCTATAGTTAAAAAATAACAAAAGTGTAGTTATAATCCACAGCCTAAAGACGACATGTGTCTGACTTTTAATTCAAGTTACATGACCTTGGTTATAGCTAACAAACCCATGTTAAGTCATCAATTTCACCTTTCTTGTTTTTTTAGAACGTCGGTACCAAGGTCTTTACTGGCCACCGTAAGCACACCGGCAATTAGAATTGTAGTCACCGGATACATACCTACTGACGCCTAGCAACAACACGTACGACTCCATCTTCTGTCGATGAACAGGCGGAACTCCATCTTTGTTCTCTTTTTGTTGCCGACGGAACTCCATCTTCCGTTCTCATTACTCGATATAGAGATGAAGATTATTTTACCGTCACTGAGATTCCTTTGCGTCTACAGAGAGTAGAAACTGGAGATGCAAATTGCTGATTTCCAAAACCGTGATGATGACAATGACCATAAAATTGCCGGTAAGAGACAACGAGGAGGGTAGAGTGGTGATTGTGTGTCTTATTCGCCGTGATCGATTCTCTCTCGCTAGCTTTCTAGTCTAAAGCGAGAGTCAAGGGAGCGGAACAGTTCTTGGAGTGGGATAGCATTGTCTGGGTGTGACTGTGTGAGCTAAAAATAGACGAGTGGCAAAGGGTAAGAAAAATGGATGAAAGAGAATCAGTTAATCAGTCTTTGTTATTAAGGATAAGCTAATGGATTTTATTGATCTAGTGCTCTTACTTCACAAGGGTCGTATAGAAAAGTTCAAGCTCTCCAGTTCAAAACTACAAAGTTGTTTCGATATTGATCAATGGATACTTTTTCTATCCAGAAACGGTATTAAGGAACTGAATCATCTGGAGCTCCATGGTTGCATATTCAAACCTCCACCAGCATTTGATGGGTTTAACAGTCTCAAGAGCTTGGATC
>JAOXJP010116011.1:0-13977 GCA_025762735.1 Platanus orientalis
TTATTTACCCATAACACCAAAACAAGATAAGATATACACATTAATTTGATTGTTATAACTTATATTTATAAAAAAATCTTTACTAAATATATATATAAACCTAATAGGTTGAATATTAATCAGAGCGGATGTATACATATCCGTATCCGGTTCGTTTATAATCAAATATTTAAACGAATTGGATATAGACGCATATGTATTTGTCTTAATCAAATCAAATTCGAATCAAATGCAAACGCTTAGGCAGATAGTTAACAGTCCTACTTCCAAGCTATCGATCGACATGCTTTCTTTCAAGGCCGACTCCCCTTTGAGCGAGGCCATATAGCATTCCCTGGCTACCTCTTAGTCTCCCTTAACTTCTTTGACTCCCCCTTTGGTTGGGAAGCGCACCAAGAGATGGTAGGTCAAGGTGACTGCCCTGAGCCGATTAAGCGCTAGTCTCTATAAGATCGCATTGTACGCAGAAGGGCAATCTACTACTAAAAAATCAATCACCCGGGTTAATTGATGCTCCCTTGAGCCTGCGGTGACTAGCAAGCTGATAGTTCCTAGCGGTAGCAACCTATTGCCCGTAAATCCGACCAAGGGTGTTGGGGTCGGCTTCAACTTGTCTTTCCTGATACCCATTTGTTTAAAGGCCAGGAGGTAGAGAATGTCTGCCGAGCTACTGTTATCGATGAAGATACGGTGCATGATATAGTTAAACATTACCAACATCACTACTAAGGCATCATCGTGCGGCTGGCTTACCCCTCGAAAGTTTTCTGCAGAGAAGGTGATAGGTGGATGATCTATCTTTTGATACTTGGTCGGCCTCTCGGTCATCATTAGTTGTTGATTTCTCTCCATGCGAATCTGTCTCACATGCGACCTCCTCATTGAGCAAGATTCTTCTCCCTTGGTGAACCCTCCCGCTATCATTCTTATTTCTCCAATTGGCCATTCATGTTTTCTTTCTTGTCGAGGAGGAGGGTTTCGATGAGTGTTCTCTTGCCTGGCCTGCTATCGTCTTGCGACAAACCTCTATAGTCGCCCCCATTGAATAAGGGCTTCTATCTATTCCTTCAAGTCAAAGCAATCATTGGTGTTGTGCCCATGGTCCTAGTGAAAATGGTAGTATTTGTCGCAGCTTCTCCTCTCTAGGGGGCACGGATCCTCTTGGGCCACTTGATACTTGGGTCATCCCTGATATGAAAAAATACTTGCTCCACGGGTGCATTAAGAGGAGTGTAGTTTTGAAACTTACTTGGAGGGAGGTTGACCTGGGTCTTGATCCCGCAGTTAACATTGCCTTCTCTCCCTCAGTAACCTCTATCTTCCTGCGGTGTCTGTTGTTGTTCCCTCTTCCTTTTGTCAGATTATTGGGCATCCCGCTCTCGCTTGGCGCTGAGGGTTTCCTTAGCATTCATGTGTTGTTGCACTTTCACCATAAGATCGGCCATACGAGACTGGGGGTTCTTGGAGAGGGAGAACAAAAGTTTAGAGGGCAGTAGGCCAGCCATCAGAGCAGCCATGATCATCTTCTCGTCGGCATCCTTGACTTGTAGCGCCTCCTTGTTAAATCGGAACATATAGTCTTATAAGGACTCCCCTTTGCTCTACTTGATATTTAGAAGATAAGTTGTCAGCTTTTGGTGCCTCTGACAACCGATAAAATAACCGACAAACTATCGACTTAACTTTATGAAATTGGATATGCTACCTGGCTTCAAATGATTGAACCAAACCATTGCAGACCCCTTGATTGTTGTTGGGAATGCCTGACACATAATTTCGTCGGGGGTTGTCTAGAAGTTCATGTGTGTCTTATAGGCCTTTAAGTGATCCAGGGGGTCCCTACTACCATCAAACATCTCCATTTATGGTGGCTTAAATTTTTCAAGGAGGGGTCGAGCCATCACCTCCGAGGTGAAGGGATGATCTATTCTCTGAATCAGCTCATCGATGGTGGATGAGGCCTTTCCCTTTAAGGCTTCCCTCATCATTGTCATCTCCTACCTTACATCCTCCATCCTTTCCTCCCAGCAGCCTAGGGAGCAAACTCTTTCTTCATGGCGATTTTCTCGAAATCGAGAAGCCGAGATGCTCAATGCATCGTCTTCATGCTCTTGACCATGGTTTTGGGCTGAAGGGGCATTAGACCCAGGTCGCCCAGTATCGCCATTTCCTGGTGTGGTCCTCTAACCTCTTGGCTCTAGGATAATCTCCCAGTTCTGCTCCATCAATAGTTGCACATTTGTTGTTAGCCCCTGAATCTTCCGCTCAAGCGTGTCTACCTTTACAATTTTAGGGTGTGCCCCATCAAAGACAAAGGTCTCTAGCCCCTCGACTCCATTAGCTTGGTCGTGTTGAGCCGCCATCGATTTGGTTTCGACCATATAGACCTTAGGTTCTATCGAAAAATGAATAACTTCCCACAAACAGGGCCAACTGATGGCACATCAGTTTCGTCGTTCCCTTTATGCCAATCAGATGGTCCCACGGTCGTCCCAGGTCCTCGATGGGGCAAGCTCTGTGCATAAGAAACGAAAGAGGGTTAGGAAGCTAGCATTGGTGCGGTGCCGACTTCTAGCTCTCCCATGGTCAAGTCAGGAAAGTAAGGGGAATATAGGCAATAGAGCTTCTATTAGGGTTTTTTCCTCCATTTTTTCTCCTTTTGGAAGAAGTGTTACCCATATTTATAAGCTCGAGTAGTGGCGTATCAAGGCGGATCTCACCTGTCGCTTTCCCCTAAGTTCTTGCATGTCTTTTTGTTCCACGTTCTTATGTGGCATTGTTGCCCACATCCTGGGTCGCATCTGTCCCTGCCTTCTCTGTCCTTTTCTCAGAATTAGCAGGCCTGTTTGCAGAGGATATTCTGCCCAGATAATGGTTTTTTGGATCATGCTTATCCTTAGGTTGAGTCGGTCAGGATCGTCACCTCCCAACAATTGAGATCCCAACTCGATGGTCTTTTTGGAGTCGGGTATTCCGAGTGATGGTTGGGGTTATCAATGGGGTGCCCCGGGTCCGGTACAGAAGGATGGTTCAGTTTTAGGATTGGGGGTTTTGGTGTCGAGCTAGTTGGGGGCTCGAGTGGCCTTTTAGGCCTCTGGTGCTTAGACTGTCGATCGGGATTGTTTATGGGATACTTGGAGCCGAGTATCAAGGGAGTCTCTAGGCTCCTTCGTCGAGGACCCTTGTGAGAAGGTCCTGGGATGGGCTTCTTTGGACTCTCGGGATCATGTCACCTAGAGTCGGGGCCCTGGTAGGCTATCGAGGTCTGTTCATAGGGCCCTTAGTATGGTCTTTCCCATCAGGATGAATGAATACACGGAAGAAATGACCATGTGTCCTCTTCAAGAGATAAATAATCCAAGAATTTTGGAGGCACGAAGACCCCTGAATAATCCAGCTTCATTTTCTTGACGAGTCATTCATCTTCATCATCCAAGCTAAGCAACTCAATGTCCGAAGGATTTGAGTCGCTACTGCTTATGTCTATAATGTGATCCAGTACAAGCAATGCCTTGGTATCACCATTTTCTTCTTACTGTATTCTACCAGGAATAGGAATGGAAGGGGGTCGCCTTGCCTTGTTCACACCGAGAATTAGTCGCTAAAGACGTTGCCTTACTCAAACAACTGGACTCTAGCTTTGCAAGCTTGTAGATGATTACTTGCGGAATATTTTTCTGCTCTAATAGGACTTTATCATACTCTTTCATAGTCTCCTGGAGAGTCTGCCACACTTCTTCTATCTTAGCTGCCCTTGTTCCACTTTCCATATTAGGATCACCTGGCTGTAATACCAATTGAAGCATACCCAATGGATAGAGATTAAAAAAATAAACGTAAAAGTAGAAAATGATGAGGAAAAATGAGCTCTTTCGAAGGAACTCCGACCTCTTGGATAAAGCCACTTCGAGGAGGTAAACCTCCTATTGGAAATAGATCAACAAAACTCTCTCTCTCTCTCTCTCTCTCTCTCTCTCCTTTTCTATTCATGCAGGGATATAAATACCTTCATTTGGTCGTTATGTGATCCCACTTTACTAGCAATCTTTGACTTTGAATAACACTTATGACTCACTACATTATTGACTCTCAACAACTCTTAAAAATCCTACTGATGAAACCTCTCAACAACAACTCCTAAGAATCCTAACTGATAAACAAACTTTTCAACAACACTCTTAACGCCTAAAATCCTAATTGATCAAACCAATGAACAACCTTTGACTGTGACCATGTTTCATGTACACCATGTAACACAGGCACATTACACCCAAATGATAACTCAATCCTACTTACCCATAGGTGATTTCCACTCTTTCACTCTTCTTTCTCACATTTTCCTCCTTCCTTCTTCTCCTCTATCTCGAAGCGGGATTTGGTAGAACTCCTAAAGTTAGCCTAAAGTAGGACTGACATTAGGGGCCAACACATCAGCACCAAAAAAGTTATTTACACTTTTTGGGGGATGCTTTTCACTTTTTGGCATTGATCTGTTGGCCCCTAAGTCAGTCTTACCTTAGGCTAACCCTAAGGTAGTCCTACCAAATCCTTCCCTTTTCTTCCTTTTCATTGAGATTAGGGGTTGTTGGTTTTTCGAAATGAGCAACCCGATACCCCTTTTCTCTCTTTTATTTAATTTTGGATTGGAAATTATCATAATGCCCTTCATAGAATTCTAACATCTAACCTCCTTCCATTAAAAGGGTTTTTGTTTTATTCTCAAGTAGGACATTTCCTAACCAACTTCAATGCAGTTGGGTCCCTTTAACATTTTGAAATGACAAAAATTCCATTTTGCACAAAATCACAAAATTACCCTCCCCCTTTTGTCACTTTTTTTCTTTCAAGTGAAAATTATGCTGTATAGGGGACTTCATATACTAGGGTTTGTAGGAATAAAAAGAAGAGAGAGAAGAGAAAGTGGGAAAGTGGGAAAGTTTTATAGAGAGTGTAGAAATCTCACATATGTATACCATATATTCAAAGGTAAGAATACAAATACATTGAGGTATTTATAAGTATATCCCTATAAAACTGAAAGACCTATATACCCTTACATATTGTATTCATACTCATTCCCATATACATCAACACTCCCCATTAAGTTGGTACGGAAATATTGTGCATACCAAGTTTGCCAAAAATATTGTGAAAACTAGGACTAAATAAACCTTTGGTGAACACATCAACCAACTAATTTTCAATATTTTACAAAGGGGATACATATCTATCATGTTTGTAACTTTTTCTTAATGAAGTTACTACCAATCTTAAAGTGCTTGGTCATGTCAGGCTGGACAAGGTTGTGAAAAATACTAATGATGGCTTTGTTGTCACAATGCAACCATATAGGACCTTGAGATCAACTCAATCCCAACTCTCTAAGGAAGCCAGGTATGCAATATCCATAACATCTCTTATATCCCATGGGACATAGTTCTAACTTTTACACTCAATCAGGCTACAATGGGTTGTTTCTTGCTGTCCAAAGTAATCAAGTTAATCCTTACAAAGGTGTAATAGCTAGAAGTAGAGTTCTTATCATCCATGGAAACAACTCAATTAGTATCTATAAATGTTTCAACTCTAAGATCCTTTCACCTTCCATACAAAATCCCTTGATTCAGACTCTTCTTCAAATATTTCAAAATATGGTATATTACCTCAATATACGACATCATGGGAGCAAGGGCTGTAGCCAAGTTAATTCGGCTCAGCTCAGAGCTCGGCTTGTTATGAATCAAGTCTGAGTCTTGTTTAAAGTTTGTAGAGCTGAGCCTAAGTTTTTAATTGAACTCGTTTAGTTATGTGAGCCTGAATCAAGCTGCACTAGGCTTAGCTCGCTAAAAGCTTCGGCTCGTTAAGTACTTACAAACAAGATTGCAAGAAGGCTTGCATTTTTCCAAGGGACAAAGAAGGGATGGGATTGAGAAATTGGATCGTTTAATAAATAAAAATGGATTCGGGATGTACTGAGTTTCTTTTAAAATATAAAAAGATGGTGTGAGAGTGATAGGTCGTACGCATGACCAGTCTGTAACTCTGTATAAAGTCTGTTTAAAATAAATTAATAAAAATATAGTGTGAGAGAGTGCTAGGTTGTACATATGACCACTCTGTACAGGCTATAAAAAAATATAGTGTGATATTGATAGGTTGTATGCATGATGACTGGTCTGATCAGAGATACACTGTAGCTTAATTTTTCAAATAATTTCAATTACCCCCCTTCTATTCTCACTTCGATCTTCCTCCTTACCTGCTTGCTGCCAACACCGTGATCCATTCGGGTTAGCCATAGAGAATGAAATGTCGTGCTTGACAGCCTGCGACTACCGAGATGCACTTGGAAAGAGCAATCTTATTTTTCCGGCATGTTCTACTGAATCAGTGAGTCAAAGGAGGTTAAATGCCCTTGTACTATTATGCTTCTAAATGTTGTATACTTGTATGGGTTTTACAGGTGAACTTGAGTGATGGATACCATGATACATGCTCGTTTCAACACATCTAGTTGTGTTTCGATGGAAAACATCTGATCAGTTTTAAATGATCTGGATCTCCTTTAATTAGTTTTTTTCATTTATAAGTAGTATAAGAAATGAAAGCCCTGTTCTGGCTTGTAGTCAGGTGGATGTTCAAAGTGTGAACTGCTTATGAATGGCTCTAACGTCAAATAGAATGAAACCTGATGATGGCTCTTCGATTATGATGTCAATGGGCAATCATCGAAAACTTTCTTTTTTTATTTATTTTTGTGAGGCAAACAACTCTGGTGCACTGTTCATAGCTTAAATTACCCTTTACTACACTCTCTTTACGAGACCCACCAGCAACTCATTGCTTCTGTGGAGATCGTTGGAATTGCAGGGGAAAAAAGAAGAACAACAATCAGAAATCAGTTATGCATAGGGCCGTCAATCGGGTCGGGTAAGGGGCAACCTGAGCCCAACCCAAAGTATGAAACCCCAGTCCGAGCCCGAATTTTTCCCAAGCCCCTCTACCCGAGCCCAGCCCATTGTAATTATACGGGCTTTGGGCTGAGTTCGGGCAACCCGAAATGGTCAATAAATCTATGTGTCACTTATTAGATTTGAACTTATTATATATATATATTTACGGGCTTTGGGCCGGTATCAAGTTTTATTCACTTCGGGCTGGGCCGGGTATCGGACTGAAATAACTTGGACCTGAGCCTAACCTGAAAATTAGACTGGTCCTAACATTTGGGCCCGTGCCCAACCCAACCCGAAATCCAATTTGCCCAGCCCGTTCAATTTTCGGGCCGGTCAAGTCGTGCTTCAGGCCAGCCCGGCCCAATTGACAGCTCTAGTTATGAGGGGGACAAAACAGAGTTGACTACGCATGAATGAGCTCTGCATGAGTTGTGGGACATCTCACTGGGATCTGTTAGATGATGGTATAAACATGCATAGCGTAGCGTGACAGACTACCGAGGACAATGATGAAGGAGATGGAGAGGAGTACAAGCTTGAATTTGGCGAGCTGAGCCAAGCCCAAGCCAAGCTTACCTTAATTTTAACGAGCCCAACCTGAGCCTAAACCTTGAGTAAGGAGCCTGAGCTGAGCTAGGCAAAGCTCGGCTCGTTGACACCTTTAATGGGAGCATACATAAATTGACTAACAACCCCAACAACATAAGAAATTTCAAGTTTAATCAAAATGTCAAGTAAATAAGCTTTCTCGTCAATCGCTAATAACAACATATGTTGAAAAGCCGGTGGCTCTCACTTGCTTGCAAGTGATGGTTAGATTCAATGGGAATCTCACATGGTAAACACCCTAACATCCTAGAGTATTAGAGAAGATATAGCACATACTTGCGTTGGAACAAGAAGATACCATCATTAAATCTAGCAACCTCAATTCTATGAAAAAAAAATCATAGAAGCCTCAAATCCTTAATCTTAAACTCTTTACTCAAAAAACTTTTTAGATTGTTGATCTCAAACTAATCATCACCCATGACAATAATATTATCTACATAATTCTTTTTTGATATTTATCAATAGGGTGTTATCCACTTGACATTTTTTGTACCCATTCTTAACCATAGCGCCACAAAACCTTTTTAACCATGCTCTAAGAGACTGTAAAGAGCTTTTTTGAGATGGTACACTTTCCCTTTGCGGTTGAGTACTGAAAACTTAGAGACAACCTCATGTAAACTTTCCCTTCAAGGTCTCCATGTAGGTAGTCATTTTTTGACATCAAGCTATAACAATAGCTATCATTGATTAGCATCAATGGCTTTCAATATACGGATGAAATTCATCTTTGTTAAAGGAGCAAAGTTCCTCTAATAATCAACCTCATATATCTATGTATAGCCTTTGGCCATCAATTTGGACTTGTACCACTTTATTGTGCCATTATGTTACAGTTTCACAGAGAACATCCATTTGCAACCTATATAATCATTTTTTCAAAGAAGATCTAGAACATCCCATGTTTTGTTCTTTTCTAACACTTGTGTTTCGTCCTCCATTGCTCTTCTCAATTGAGTTTGAGATTCAACTTGAGATACACTGCATGAAATGAAAACATATGAGAAAGAAGTGCAAAAAGCTCTAAATTTATGAGATAAGGAATCATAGCAAACATGAGCAGGCATCCTTTATAACAGTAATAGAAAAATAGGAATCATCATAAGACATAAATGGAAACATATGAGAAAGAAGTGCAGAAAACTCTAAATTTACAAAGGTGTTTGTTTGAAGAAGAGAAGATTGGTTGGAGAGGCACAAAAGATTTAAGGGTAGGAAAAATCTTTACCCCCTGACTATTTTAAAGCCTTTACCCATGATTTGTTTCGGGTGATTGTTACTGGTTCCTTTTTCTTTTGGGCCTCTTCTAATGTCTTCTCCCCCTGACTACATTCTTTTATAGACTTGTGGCCATACTTCTCTATCAAAGGAATATGGGAGAACAGATAAAGGAAGAGACAACTTATCTTCCCTATTACATCTACTCCCCCCCTAAAGATGAGGCTGTTAAGAAAAAAAGAAAAAAAAAAACATTTTCATGAAATGTAACATCCATAAACATAATCTAATTTCAAGAATGGTGATAACATTTGTAACTAATTTGGAGCATACCAAAAAAAAATACATTTAAAAGCCTTGAGATAAAATTTGATTACATTAGACTTTGAAACATGAACATAACAGATACAACCAAACACTTTATGATGAAGAGAGGATTGAAGAGATGAATAAGAGAGGAGCTCGACAGGACATTTGAAGCCAAGAATATGGAAAAGCATACGGTTTATCAGGTAAGCAATAGTTTGAAGAGCATTAGCCCATAAACTTGAAAAACATGTATATGGAACTTACAATAAAATATATTTATCTCTTTTGTGCATAAGGTGAAAGATTATGGCCCTATGGGGATGGTCCTCTACAATTTTTAAACTACATTAACATGTTTTGATTGTCCACATTGGTGACACATGTGCAAAAAAATTAACACACCCCTCCAAAACAGGAAAGCTTTTTAATTTTTTGACTGTTGCAATATGAAGATACTCACAATACTTTCATGTAGTTAAATGATTGTAGAGGATCCAAAGTCAGTATGTAGGGAGTGTTAACCATGTTCATGTAATGTGACTAAAGGCAATACATATTAAAGACTATTCTTCGGTGCTTTTACCCATAATGCCAGCCCTCCCGATCCTCTCTTGATGGTTAAAATTCTGTTAATATTCTACAAATTTCAGTGATACCACTATTATTTTATTTTGTTTTATTACCCCATGTAAATATGGGTGAATGTATACACATGTAATCCATCCTATCTATGTAAGATTTTAAAAGTAATTTTTAAAGATGAAATAGAATTAGAAGAGACATGGTAGTTTTTAATAGGGAGAGAGATGTGATTGAGAAGAAATAGGGATCGAAGAGATGTGAGAGAAAAAAATAGGGATAAGAGAAGAGTAACGGTTTTAGAATCCAACTAAGAGAGAGAAAATTGAAGAGGGAGGGTGACACATTGCAATTTTCTTAAAAACTCAGAAATTAGGAATGGGTTGTCCAACTCAACAACCCTTAGCTATAGTGAATATATAAAAAGATTTATTTTTGATAAAAGGGAATATTTTTATAAAGAGGGGGTTAAGGTATCGTTTTGCAAAATCTCTCTCAACCACCTGGGAAGAGAGAACGAAGAATCCCAGACCAGTGAAATATTTGAACATTTAGCAGCCAAAGCATGGGCTGTCATGTTACCAAGTCTTTTAACAAGCAATATAATTTCATTGTTCATAAGAGAAATATAAAAGGAGCAATCCGGTAAAAGAGCCTTGATCCCCTAGGGCCAGCACTTGGGCTCCTGTTTAAGGAGGTTGGTTTCCACGAGAGAATCTCCCTCCAAAATGAGGTTTGAAATATCAGGTACATGGGCTGTAGCTAAACCAGATTGTAGCTTTCACTTTCGAATCCTCCGCAGAGATTGCCTTAATCACCATGATGATACCCACGGCAGAATCCATTGTAGAGAAACACTCCATCAAAATTTAGCTTCAAGAAACCCTTAGGGGGAATCCAAGTCTGTTAAAGGAATTGAGAAGGATTTTGTTCACTTCCCTTAACAAACACTGAGGTCCGGTCGCCATCAAGGGTTGGACACATCAGTGCAGAAAGTTGATAAGTGCCTCCCAAAAAGTGTAAATCACTTTTTGGCACTGATGTGTCCACTTCCTAACGCCCAGCAGACCTCAGCGTTTGTCAAGGGAGGCAGACAAAATCCTTCCTCTAAAGGAATGTGTTGTGAACTGGTCTCGAATTCAACCTCAAGGGAGCCCTAAGTGCAACCGGTTTGTGTGATTTGGAGAGTGGCCTGAATTATCCATATTTTCCTGGTTTGAAAGGGATCCATTTTGGGGATATTTTTGGGTTTTGACCCACGTTAAGAGTAGTTTTTCTTGTGAATTGTACCACATATATTGACTTCTTTGTGGGTTATTTAGAAGTAAGTTCTTTGGGATTTGAGAGAATTTCATTTCGGGTATGGGAAAAACTGTTTGTACTTTGTAATTTTCATTATAGTGGAAATTTTTGTCTTTTTCACCCTTAGACGTAGAGAATCTTGTCAAACCACATAATGTTTGTGTGACTGTTCTTTCTCATTTAGTTACACGTGGCCGCAAACCCGAATCCCATCTGTTTTGTCACAACAAAATGGACGGCCCGGATTTGGTACACGCAAGTTTCCTGTGTGGTTCGTGAGCGTGAAGGATTGCACGACACTTGTCCGGATTTCAAAATATTTAAAACGTTTCGTGTGTGATCCGTGAGCGTGAAGGATTGCACGACACCTGTCCGGATTTCAACATATTCAAAACTGCTAGGGAGAAATTGGAAAACGGGGTAGGTGAGTGGGGCCCACATGACTCTCTCTCCTCTCTCCTTCTCTCGACCCAAAAAAAAAACAAAAGACAAAACCCTAACTCCATCTGATATTCTCTTCGTCTCTGGCTCGTCCTTCACCGGCAACGAGCTAAATTGATAGCACCGTTGTTTTTAGTTTCGCGATAGCCCCAACCACCAAAGAGTTGAGAAATCTAGTTGGCGTTATAAATGTGGCCAAAAATTAGTCGAGACGTGTGTATCTTTCTCTCCTCATGTTGTTTTTCAGTCCAGCGACACTCCCCGCGTTACAAGCTCATGAAACCTTGTTTTTTTTTTTTTTTAATGGATTTTAAATCTATTTTTTATGATTTGGCTGACGGTGTATGCGTTTTTTTTTTTTTTTTTTTTTTAAATTTCCAGGCATTGTTATGGATTTATAATTTGTTATCAAGGAGCAAATTTTTGAATAGGGAAAATCACTACCCAAAAAAATCTGGCCAGAATTTTTTGGCCGAAAAAATCAGTGCTATGCTTGAACAGGAAAATCTGCCTACAAATATTTTGCCCAAAAAAATCCGGCCTGAATTTTTATGGGTTTGTGTTTATATACTTTTTGAAGTTATTTCTTGAAATTGGCTTTGGGGTTTTAGATCATTTTGTATAATTTTGACAAATCTTTTTTGTGGTTTTTTGGAAGCAAGGTACAAATTAAACCACCTTATATTTCAATTTCTAATGTGAAAGTTAAATATCTGAGTTGTGCATTAACTTTTGGTTCTCATGGTATTGATGCAGGAAGCTTACAGGAGATGGATCAGACAAATTTATCATGCCCATCTTTGAATCATCTTTTTTTTTGCACAATTTTTTGTGATTTTTTAGGAAAAAAGTACAAATTAAACTGTCTCATGTTTCAATTTCTAATGTGAAAGTTAAATATATAAGTTATGCATTAATTTTTGGTTTTCATGGTATTGATATAGGAGGCTTGCAGGGTGATGGATCAGACAGGTTTATCATGCCCATCTTTGAATCATCTTTTTTTAGACAATTTTTTTGGGGAAAATATACAAATTATACCATCTTAATGTTTCAATTTCTAATGTGAATTAATTTTTGGTTCTCATGGTATTGATGTAGGAGGCTTGCAGGGTGATGGATCATACAAGTTTATCATGCCCATCTTTGAATCATCTTTGTTGTAGCAGGGAATCATGTCCTTTAGTTGAAGCTGATCCAGTTGAAGCAGGGAATCATGTCCTTATTTGAAGCCTCCCTTCAACCCAGTTACAAGCCTTTGACACATCTAGTATATTGAGATTGGGGAGAAATGTTGGAAGGTGTTTAAGATTTGCTATTTTGGTACCAAGCTATTTACACAACATGTGCATATTTTATAAAATGGCTATTATTGAAAAAAAAAAATCATTAATGCCACAAATTTCCATTCAAAAGGGACCGTCATCTTTTTTCTCATTCAACAGTGTCTTGGAACCTTAAGAATTTGAGGCTCATGAGATATGCTGACCCTCGACCACCCATTAAGTGGAAGGTGGGAATTCTGAGTTTTGTCCAGAAGTTTTAATGATGATATGATCGAGTGATGCATAATATTAGAGCATATCAAACATTACATTTAAGTTTCCAAAACATAATCCAAATTTTACATGGGTACCTTCCCCACTGAACCTTCACCCATAAATGTTGACTGATCAAAATTGTCTGTGGCTTCCTTAATTCTTCTAAAGAAAACAACCGACATACGGGACGCCTTGTGTCCCTAGGTTTGCTGCTTGAAAATTGAACCCTGAAGAGAAATAACAAAAATACATAAATAACCACCAATTAATACTCTAATGCTTTTGCCTCCTGATTGTTTACTCTTTATGTGGGCTTCTTTGCAATATGACTCTTAATGTTGATGTCATGGATCAACATACAAGAAATTTCCACCAAACTTAACCACTCTCTCATCTGATGTAGAGTTCGAACAAGAAGGCAATGCACCTGTTAATCTATTAGTGGGATATATTGACAAACCCGAGTTTGCTGCCACAACTTAGATGATGGGGAAGCGACCCGCTCAACATATTGGATGCCAAATTCAAATAACTGATATTTTGCAAAGTGAACAATGTTGCAGACAGTGTTCTTTGGAGAAAATTGACTGATAGATCAAGGTGTTGAAGCAAACCCAACCCACCAAATTGTTGAGGAATATCACCAGAGAAGAAATTCTTGCTGAAAAGAACCGTAACCAACCCCTTGGGCATTACAGGTAGTTCAGAATTAAACCAGTTCTCTCGCAAATCCAATACATGTAGGCTGGTTAAGCTACCAAAATTAGGTTATTTACCAAAAATCTCGTTTTGGGATAAAACAAGATCAGTGAATATCTTAATTTTTCTTATTGAATAAGGGAATAGACCCTTCAACCTGTTGTTCTTCAAGCTTAAAAGCGTCAGATTTGTTAATGAATCTAACCAATCTGGGATAGTATCAAAAAAATTTTTTTTTTTTTATCCAATGTCAATGTCTAAAGCCTTACCATTGTGGAAATACATTATGGGTATCGATTCACCTCTCACAAATTCTCGGA
>JAOXJP010116022.1:0-27992 GCA_025762735.1 Platanus orientalis
GATTTATATACACTCAAGTGCATGCACAAGATCTTGCAAACATAATTCACAGCTTTCACTTCTGGGTCCCAACAAAATCATGGGACAAGTCATCAGAGCTCAGAATAAGGAAGCTGGATCAATCTTCAAGCCCTAAACTAGCCACCATGAAACCCAGCTACATTCCATAGCCCCAACTCTGCAAGAAAAATGAATATCACAAGGGCATTGACAAGAAAATCATCCACAATCATGGCAGAGGCACCCCCAGTTATCCAAGTCACTTTATGTTACCCATTCCAGTAAAAGAACCAGAAGAAGCTCTTGGTTGCAACTGCAGGAATGTCCATAGTTCGGTACTATGGTAAGAAAATGACATTGTGATGGTTACTAACATGATGCCATTCCAATCAATTCTCAAAGGTTCTGTGGTATGTAATGTCAAATACCACATTGGTGATCAAGATATCATTGCTAGGTTGTCAGGTGATTATGCTATCCTTATCAGTAATAACTATGTCAACGGCACCACCAAATCAAGCTTCTTTTGGTGCCAAGAACATGCCCCAAAGGGGTGCAGACCAATGATTAGGTAAGTTTCAGGTGGAGAGAGGACTGGGAAGCCCCTGCTCAAGGCAGGTAATGCCTACCAAAAATATGCGGCTAAGAGGAACTGTAGGCCAAGGTTTCGGACTGTGGCCACGAATACTGAGGAAACCATCAGCACATTGGGTGTGCCAGAACTGTCCACCACAATGCACCTCCTGGCCAGTAGGTGTCTCATCGGTGCAAAGGAGGTGTCTCATTGGTGCAAATAAGACAGGTCGCCAAGAGGACAAACTGCTGCCATGGGTGCCAAAGCCGGGAAAACATAGTACGTTATTCTGATATTTTAATTGTTTGCTAGTCATTCAGCCTAATCCTTCAAAGTATTGCCTTCCTCCCCTCCCTAAAAAACACTTCTAGACACTATAATCATGGAAATTTTTGTAGTGAGAGGTTTGCCTAGCTTCAGGTGGTGAAAGTTTTCTGCATATAAATTCTTCAACTGTACAATGTTGAGAACTCTTTTTAAACTCATTTCAGGGTCAAAAAAAAATTAAAATAATCACAGCACTGAAGCAAGAAGAAACTTACTAGTAAGTTCTGCGGTTTAATATCACGATGACATATACCAATGCAATTATGTAAGTAAGCAAGCGCTCTGCAAATCTGCATAAACAAAAATAGAAAAAAGAATTGCACTAAGATAACTGTAACATGTACAGCATTAGAAAAGGTTTAATACTGTCAGCATGAATTCAGGTCAACATTTACCATGCCACTGAAAGTGAACTAATCACATGTAAGTGACAAAGGGTGCATGAAAAAAAAAACATCTGATTGTAGTCTATGTAACAAGGAAATTAAATTTCTGAAATTTGGCTCTGACACCATATTGGACACATGTTGAAAATTGTAACTGATGACAAATTAAGCTACAATATATCTCTTGTTCTCAAATTTTATTTACATACCATTTCTATTGTTTTCCATGTAAGTCAGTTTATTAATTGATTGATTGATTAATGTTTGTCAGCATACTCTAATTACTATCATTTACACTGACAGCAACATAAAATAAATTATTTTTAAGGCACAATTCTAAGCTTATGAAATAAACTGTACACACATGCAAACATTTCAAGTTTACAAAAGCAACCATATCTGTATCTTTGGCAGACAGCAACTTATTATACAATTTGTTGCACATAGATAGGACCAAATGATAGTTTTCTTTTTCTTTTTCTTTTTTTTTTTAATTGCTAACACAAGAAATTTTATTATAAGCAGCATACAAAAGGGAAAAACATTTCCCAGTTACAAAGTGTAGAAAAAAGTCTATAGTATCTTCATTTCCCCACAAGATAGGAAACCAATTGCCACCAAAAAAAGTTTCATCCAAACCCTAAATAATTTGTTTAAAATTTAGATTAGGGATCAATCCAATAAAAAAGATCCAATACCCGCACATGATCTAGCAGTTGGTGTATCATCTCCTCAAAGATCTGTATACTTCGAAAAAAAGGAACAAACATCCCAGTTGTACAGTTTTTAAAATATTTTTTTATAACAGAAAATTCATTAATGAAGAGGAAAAGGCATCCCCAAAAGCCAAAAAACAGCAAGCCCAAGCTCACAACCTTTAACTATGTTAACCCACACCAATTTCAAAATCCACAAAGGACTAATTTACAAATTCTTCACAAATAGACGCCCACCAAAGACACCTATTCCGAGTTCTTCTATATGCTTGTACAAAGGTTCCACATAAATTTCAAAAATCATATTGTTTCGCTCCAACCATAAGGACCACCATATAACTGGAACCCACAACCTCCATATCCTCTTCCCTTTACACCCCATCCCAAAACAAGACCACCACTCAAAAAAATCAGAATATGACCTGAGGCTAGCCACATCAAACCCACCTCAAACAGTTTTAAAAATATTAATAAAACATTTGTGATCACAAAAAAAATTAATAAATAAATCCTTAAACATCAATCTATAATGCTCCTCCCAAATCCTCCAACAAAATGCAGAAGGGACCTTTTTCCACACAAGCTGGCCATGGGCACCAAAGGCAATGTTGGGCCATGAGGCAAACAGCTTGAGTATCTGTTAGAGGCAACCAATCAACTCCAAGCAGCATCATAAAGTAACACCAAACTATATACTTGCCACCTCACAGAGAATAAAGAGATGATTTAAAGTTTCCTCATCATTTATGCACATAATGCACCAATTGGCCAGTTTGAAGCCAATCCTTTAGGTGGCAGAATGGGTGCTCCCAAATTCTTTCAATTGGAGAAGCTTCGGCCACTCCCCTTGTCAAAAAGTTGTAACAGGATTTGATCCTTAATCCCCTTGGAGCTCTCCTTCCAAACATGAGAATCTTCCTCCCATGGGTGAATAAGTGTTTCCTCCAAGTTTCTAAGTCTACAGTCTCAAATTTTCCTTTTTAATAACAGCCTTCTTAAAGCAGGGGGAACACACAACCTTCTCTCTTTTCTTTTCTTTTCTTTTCTTTTTTTTTTTTTGGGTGAACCACAACCTTCTCATTGGATACTGCAAAGAAATGATCTACGGTGATGTCTTCATTGGGGCAAGTCCATAGAGTCTTGGGCATAGGTTACTATGCTTTCCAATGCCGCACCAATGGTTCTCCCAGAAACAGGCCCTCGTCCCATTTACCTCCTTAAAACATGAATGTTCAAGCCATTTTTCAAGAAGATTTATTCAAAGACCACTGATCACCTAAAACCTAAACCCCTCAACTTCTTTGATCTAGACACTCATTTCCATTTAATCAAATTGAATTTCTTCTTCTCCAGCTTTCTCTCTGCAATTTTTCCAACATTTTGGCCATCCAATCCAAATTTTAGGACTGACATAAAATAGATCTGGAGACTTGCCAAGAGCTCTTAGTTAAGATTATTCCTCCCTCCCCCCAACAACAAATACCTTCCCTTCCATGTTGCCAATCACCCTTTTATCCTTTCAACCATCAGGCCCTATTTACAATAAACCTCATCTTAGAGCCTATTGGAAGTAGTCCCAAGTACTTGAAAGGAAAATTCTAGACCCAATATATCTACACACTCCTTGATAAGACCGTCTTCCAAATCCCCCCACAATATAATAATGCCTTTCATCAAATTAATTTCAGCACAAAATCGCCTCAAAGCATCTAAGCACCACCCACAAGTTAGCCACTTGATCTCTTGAAGGCCTCAAGAAGATGACTATGTCATCAGCATATTATAAATGTGAGACAACGGAAGCATCCTCCTTTAATTTGAACCTTTCAAACATCCCCTTTCTTCCCCTCCTGTCATACATTTGCAAAGTGCTTCCACCACATGAATAAAATGGATGGAAGATAGTGGATCTCCTTGCCGACAACCTCTTGAACTAGGGAAGAAACCTTTCAAAGAATCATGATTGTTGAAGTTGCTGACAAGATGTAAGCAATTATTAGGGATGTAAATGAGCCGGATTGGAGGCGGATATTAGTATATCCGAATTTGGCTCATTTATAATCGGATATTTTCTAAACGAACGGATATTTAATCAAATCAGATACATATAGGTTCAAATTCATATCTGTTCAGTTAGTCAAATATCGGATACGAATACGGATACATCCGATTAAACAAAATCATTAAGTTAGGTTAACATATTTGTATCCGTTAGGTTAGGATTAATGTTGAAAGTAATGCAACATAACCTAAAATAGTATTAAAAAAGTAAAATAACGTACAGTATTATGATATGACTATTAATTTAAATCAGTCATTATGTATATATATATATACATGAACATGGATATTTAGTCGAACGGATGTATATATATCCATATTTGGTTCATTTATAATCAGATATTTAATTGCAACGGATACATGTATATCTGTATTTGCTTTAAGCGGATATGAAAATGAACCGGATCCAGATAATAATCGAATACTTGCATCCCTAGCAATTATTCATTGTCTCCATTTCTCCCCTAAACCCATCATTTCCACAAAAAAGTTCAACTCCATCCAATCATATGCTTCTTCAAACCAACTTCGCAAATGAATCCAGAACCCGCTAAGTCTTAATTTTTTAGTCTATACTCTTGCTTGCAATTAATATCCCATTAAGCATGGTTCAGCCTTTTATGAATGCCCTCCGATAAGCTCCTCCCACTGACCCCACCACTTCCATAAGCCAGAAGGAGAGTACTTTAGCAAAAATCTTGTGGTTTTGGAATCAAGGCAATGAAAGTGGTGTTAGAACATTCATCCCAAATCACTTTTCAATGAAATTCCACAAACACCGTCATCAGATCATATTTTATAATATGCCAATGCACTTTATAAAGGGCTGAAATAAAACCATTCAGACTCGGTGTTTTATCCCTGCCAAAGGCCTAAATTGCAGTAACACCTACCCCTCAAAATCATGTTCTAACCAGTTAATATGTTCCTCATTCATGACCCATAAAAGATAGCCCACTCGAAGGTCTCTGGCTGCCTTCTTTAGTATTTTTTTTTCGATAATTGCCTTCTTTAGTATAAGGCTTCTTGTAGAATCTGACAATGAACCTTCATCTTCATCTTCTTCAATAAACACTCTACCCTCCACCATTATTTGGTTTATAAGATTCATTCATTTATGACCTTTGCATATTCATGAAAGAAGTGTGAATTTTATCCCTGACTTTAAGCCAAATAGCTCTGGATTTTTGCCTCCAAGATATTTCCTCCTTATAAATAACCTAGACCAATTCCTTCGTCAAAATGCTCTCTTCCATCCACTTCTTCCTTAAAAACTCCCAACTCCTATTCTTTTATCACCAATGCCCCAACTTCTTCCAAGTCCTATGCCCAAATCTAAATATATAGATATCACACACGTGATAGTACCACTAGATTTTTTTCCAGAATTACCACATTATACATATTTTTGGTCTTGACATGAAGCATTCATATTAAAAAAAAAAATCTAATATAAATATGGGTTAATTACATACCCCCCCAAACTATCTGGCAATATTCTCCCCCACGCTCTTTCTGACAATACAAAACCCCCCTGTCAGAAAAGATTCGGGTTAGCAACGTAGCATGGGAGTAAAATTACCAATATACCCATATAGTTGCAAGGCATATTTAAAATTAAAAAATTATATTTTTATCATACATAAACTAGCCATTGTATATAATACCCAAATAAGCTCTCTTCAAGACTTCATCCTGTACGGTTCCTTCCCAAGTTTTGTAGATGATGTTTACGCCCCCCTTAGAATCCATATTTTTTGTGTAAAGTCCGTATAGACCTGCGTATGCATCTGGTATGTGAGAACCAGTAGCTGTGGCAATGTTGGAGGTTGTTTTGGGCTATTCTGGTGAAGGTCAATTTGTGTATCAGCCTCTTGAAAGTGTACATGCGGGGTTGAACCAAAAACCTTAACTGATTTAAGTAAATCAATCTATGAGAAACACATGAATGTCACTTATAAAATATTTAAAAAAATGAAAAACACATGTGAGTTGGTTGAAAATGTCATTCCATGAATATAGTTCTGATGATCTGTAAGAGGAAATTTTTTTTGGATATTGTCTACCAAGTACCAATGGTAGATTTGATGTAAGCTCTTCATATTCTGGTCCAAGGACTGCTGTTATACACACCCAAGGGGACAGTTGTAACCTACATTACCATAGTAAAACTAAATAGACTAAATTACCCGGAATGGTCTCAACCCGCTAAGATGTTCATAGGTGATAGAGGTAAACTCGGTACATCAATGAGAGGGTAGTAGAGTTTCAATTGATAGATCCAGCTCACAAGAAGTGGGAAGCCGAAAATTTGACTGTGATGTCATGGCTTATCTCCATGCAGCCAAAAAATTAGTAGAGGGTTTCTATTCTTGACAACTACAACAAAAAAAAAAAAAACATATTCCCAAGTTCAAAATTTTGCCTGGATCTATCAATTAAGCCAAAACATAGCACATCATTGTCAAGGGAAGAAAACTTGGCAAGTTACTGTTCTTCTCGTAATAATATGCCAAAGAACTAGATCATTTTGATAGTTTCAAACATGTTTACTAGTACAAAAAAGGTAGAACAGTCACAAATATTTAAATTTTTGGAGGGACTAAATAACAAGTGAGAATTAGTGAGAATTCAAATCCTCAGAAATGGTGTAATACCATCTCATAGTCAGGTCTATGCCTATGTGTAAGGTGAAGAGGGCAAGCGACACACTACACAGCAATATAATGTTCAAACATTGATCAGCTCTTGCTTCTGTTTCTGTGGGAAGGTAATTGATGAGGCGGAAAAAAAATTCAACAAAGGAGGGCCTAATGATAGGGATAAGTTGAAATGCACTCACTGTGGGAGATCTCAAAACACCAAAAACCCATGCTGGGATTTGGACCCAGAACACTAGCAGTTCATTCAGTCTCTTATACTAGCAGCATAGTGTCCACAAATACCTCTCAGTCTTGACCATTACTGAACAATAATGTATTTGTACTAGTTAATTCATACTTAAAAAAATTCTATACCTGAAGATAATAAGCCTCCTTGCATGATGTCACAACTAGAAGGTATCTCAATTTTAGTCCTTGCGTATATAGGTAATCATGCCTTTGTTTTCCATGAAACTCCCAATTCTTTTTCTCTATCATGAATAATAGACTATGGTTCTTCATAGCATATGACAGGTATGTCTTCATTACTCATATTGTTTTTTTTTTTTTTTGAGAGATAAAATATAGATTGAAATAACGTATTTCCAGGATTTATGTTAGATGGTTGAATGGGTTTTTAAAGCCAGTTCTCAACCCGACGCCAACCCTCCTCCTTTATTCTGGCTTGGGACAGGCAATGTCTGAAGATACAAACATTGGTGAAGATACAAATATTGAGTGGTTTGGGCATGTGCAATGAAGACCAAGGACTGCACCAGTGAGGCTGAGTGAGACAATACAAGTTGAAGGTGCTAGGACTAGAAGAAGGCCAAAATTGACCCGGGTGGAGGTAGTAAGGAGGGACATGGCAGCTTGTAATTTAACAGCAGATATGGCCTTAAACAGAGCGGAATGGCGGAACAAGATTCATGTAGCCGACCCCAAATAGTTGGGATAAGGCTGTTTGTTGTTGTTGTTGTTGTTGTTTGAGAGATAAAATATAGAATTTACTCATATATTGTTTGTTCGGGTAAAAAGAAAGTTACGATTTTTATGGATCCCTCTCATCTATATCGGTTATCAGCTTTCCCCAACTTACTATTATCCTCTGTTCTTCATGTTCCTAAACTCTCAACCAACTAGTTAGTAGCTAGCATTACCAAACACTTGATTGCAGCATTACCCTACTTGGGGATTACATTAGACTCTTTCTAATGTAAGCCTTGGGCCCTTTTGGTTCTTTGGGGATTGCTTATCTCCTTTAATGAATTTTCTATTATCAAAAAAAAAAATCATTACCCTATTTGTCAACCCTTTTTTTTTACGGATAACCCATCATGTTTTTCAGGTCCTGAATTTGAAGAAGATGATTCGTGGTGACAACTATCTCTCATTTTAATACCAGTAGTAACACCAGTAGTGTTAATAAGATAAACTAATGCAGTGGCATTATCATTTGACCATTTGTCTTTCCTGTCATTGAAACAATGATTTCATAGGTTATTCATTTCCTCGTCACCACATGTCAGTGTGAGCTTTAGGAAATTGATAAAATTGGTGTACTTTGTATCCTTAAAGTACAATAAAAGTAACATTGCATTTCATACTATTAATTCGGATCTCGGGGGACCTAGTCCCACTACCATGTTATTTGGCTATTGCCTATCATTACTTTGTGTCATATATTAATGACAGCACTAGAAGTACTTGGGTCTGTTATAAATATAAAAAATAATAATAATAAGGTATATTCCATATTCAAAATTTTTCATAAAATGGTTAGTACACGCAGTTTGAAAAATCTATCAAAATTCTTTGCTCTAAAAATGGAAGAGCACATGTATCAAGACAAAAGACATTTTTGGCTTATCATGGGATAAGGCACCAAAGCACCTGTGTAGGCACACCCCCAACAAAATGGTACTGTTGAGGGGAAAATCAACATCTTCTAAAGGTTTCTAATGCGGACATGGTTAAGAGGCTATTGTGTATGCCACCCCATGTGAGGACCAAGTTCAAGATGTGTGCAGCATATGGGTCAGTTAGGGTGTCTTAAGGGCTAGGGGTAATCATGTAATAAGGCCTTTTGTGACAGGTTATTTGGGGTTTTTAGTCTAAAGGGTATTTTTGTAATAAGCCTAAAATCCAAGGTTATTTGGGTCATTTATAGGTACGGCCGACAGCTAGCTTTTTGGCTTTATTTGGGGTCTCAAAAGTCAACAAAAATGGGGCCCAACATGTGCTGGTCGACAGCCTCTAGAAGTTATAAGTTTTTAGTAGTTTAAATTTTAGGAAAGTCAAGTTTTAGAAGTCCAATATATATATATGGATAAATAGAAGTCCTAGTAGGCTAGTTTCTATTTTTTTATTGCTATTTGCTTTAATTGTAAGCCCACTTAAAGGTCCACTGACTGGAATAAAAGATCATATATTAAAAATTGAAAAAAAAATAAATTGAGTTCATTGGTTTGGGTTTATCCCCCCCCCCCCTCTCTTTGGAGCAGCCGTGACGCTCCCCTAGGGTCCTATCCGTAGTTCTCTACTTCTTCTACAATCTCCTTTCTTCTTCCTTTCTCCCTCTACAGTCTCCAATCCTCTTTTGCTCTCCCTTGTTCTTCTTCTTGCTCCATCTACCATCTCCTTCTTGCTTCTCCTATTTCCTTTTCATATCTCTGCAGCAAACTTCCATAACCAGGTACTGAAATTCAAATAGGTCTACAGAACCATAAAGCTCATGGCTGGAACTTCTAAAGACCCACTGCTGTGCCAATCGCCCTTTCAAACTAAGGCAATCCTACTTCGGTTTTATTAAGGTTAATTCTTCAATCTAATCTATATTTTATTCTAGGAAATCCTTTCAGAAGTTCCCACTAGAATTCTGTTTCATATGTCTGTTTTAAGTACCAACATATACACTTTAAATAGAAAATCCTCGAATCTTCTTCTCTGAAAATTGCCCACCCTAGAAGTCATCCTCTTGTGATTTCTTTCTAAGGTTTTCTTCCCCTTACAATATCCTTCTAAACCCCTCAAACTCCTCATTGATCCCCTTCTGTTCTACCCTAGTTTCTGATAAAAAAACCCTTACTGTTTTAGGTTTTTTCCTCAAGAAACATTGTAGACTTATAAATTTAAAGTTTTATATACTTTTTTTTTCGCTATTTAGTTTTATATAATTTTATTTGTCAGGATAGCTTGAAATTTTGCATGTACATCACATTTAAACCTATCTAGTACCTTGTAAATTTTCATAAAATTCTTATGTGTACACAGGGGTATTGATAATTCCGTGGTCCTGCACAGAAATTCCAGAAACCCTAAACAGTCCTAATTTTCGGCCTCTTTCCCTCTAATTCTTTGTAACATTCTGTATTCTGATTCTTCACTATTCTTTCTATTTTTTCTAGAATCTTAAAAGTTATTTAGGTGTGCCTATAGCCTGTTCTTGGTTCTTTTAAATTTTGTGCTTGCTTCTGCATATAATTTTGGGCCCATATAGCAGGATATACAAGCCTAGACTTCCCCACATCACTTTGGCATCAAAGATTGTCATATCCTCCATTAGTTTCTCGTGTTCTACATTTCAATATAAAAGTACCAAAAATCTTCTGGTATGAAGCAGTTCACATGGCATATCATCTCATAAATAGGATGCTCTTCAGGGTACTAAACTTTAAAACTCCAATTGAGTTCCTCTACCCAAGCCAGCCTCCTAAAATTTTTGGTTGTGGATGTTTTGTGCATATCCAGAGTATTCATTAAACAAAACTAGATCCAAAAGCACTTCAGTGCATTTTCCTTGGATATTTTATTATCTCAAAAAACGCTGCCATCCTGAGTCAAGAAAGAATTTTGTATCAATGGATGTCACCTTTTTTTAATCAGTACTCTTGCTTTCAACTGGAAACTCTCTTCAATGGAAGAATGTTAATAGTAAAGAAAGGTCTCTTCCCCTTCCTATGTGTATGTCTGCACCTCCATTATTTATTTAATTTTTTTTATATCATTAGCACTACTACTACATTACAGGATGGTGAGTACAATTGTACAAAAGAGGAGTTGAGTGTCTACACAAGAAAAAACAAGCCAGATGTTGAAACAGCCATACTGTCACTGCAAATTTTCTTGGATGCATGTAACATCCTTGTTCCTTGTGGCCTTCTAAACTTCCATCTCATGATACTCAAATTGTTAATAATCCCCATCTTATTTCTTTTTACAAACAAAAACATTCCTATACTCAACATCTGATATCAAACCTCTTGTCTTATCAATTTTTGTCTCCATCTTACTTACCTCCTTTGTAGCCTCTATTTCAACATCTGATATCAAACCTCTTGTCTAATCAATTTTTGTCTCCATCTTACTTACCTCCTTTGTAGCCTCTATTTCTACAGTTTCCTTGCTTTTGTGTCAGATGCTTTATCTCAAGCAAAGTGAATAGATACAATGTATGAAAAATAAAAACTTTAGGGGAAAAATAAAAGAAGAAACATGTATAGAGAAGCAACCAATCAAATGCACATGGATTTATACAGTAGAGTATAGAGAAGCTGGATCAGTGGACCAATATAAGGCAAGATTGGTAGCAAAAAGAAATACATAAACATATGGAATAAAGTACCAATAAACATTTGCTACTATCCGAAGGATGAATTTTGTGAAAGTTCTTCAATCTACAGTTCCAAACCTCTCTTTGCCTCCAACGTAATGTGAAGAATGTGTTTCTTCATGAAAATTTTCAAAAAGAGATAACATAATGATTTCACCAGGTACTCAATTTCCTAGAAGTAAGGGAAAGGTATGTAAGCACAAGAAGACAGCACATGGGTTCAAAAGCTATTCCCCTTCCTATGCTGATGTTTGTGCCTTTGTTCTTTTCTTCTTCTTTTTTAACTTTACAGGATGGTGTAAATACGAACACAAGAAGAACGAAACTGGAAGCTGAAACAGTCATACCATCACTGCAACTTTTTCCAAATTCAGGTAGCATCCTTGATCCTTGTGATCTTCTGAACTATCATCTTGTGATAAATTGTTGATAATTCTCATCTTTCTATTACTAATCAGAACATTAATAAATATTGTACTGAACATTTGATATCTTACTTTATTTCTTATCAGCCTCTATCTCCATCTAATAATTCCTTTGTAACCTCGGTTTCTAAGGTGTCCTTGCCTTCCAATGTGCCAGAAGATTTGTCTCAACCAAAGTGAATGGAAACCATGTATGAGAGATAAAGGCTTCAGAAAAGAAAAGAAGAAAAAAAACATGGGATTTGGGGACTTTCCTAGAGGGAGACAACCAATCACATACAAATAGGTCTATACAGCAAAGTGTAAAGCAGATGGATCAATGGACCAATTTATTTTATGTAGCAGATGGATCAAAATCATTTTGAATTATTTTAAATGTTCCGTCTTGGATAAGTTGTAAATGTCTTAAGAATGATTAAACATTTCCACTAGACAGTTCGACAAAATTGCCCATAATTATTGACCCTTAACCTAGGAGAGAGCCAATGGAGTTTCAATAATCCAAGATCATTCAATTGATAGAGAAACTCTTAGATTAGGAGTACCTGGACTAAATTACCAACCACAACATACAACCTATAGCCTATGGGACCTAATTTCTAATTCTTATTGATGCGGACAACATTAAGAGACTTGTGTATGTGCCCCCACACAAGAGGGTTAGATTCAAGATGGTGTGTTACTTGGGTTATTTTAGTGTTTTGTAAGGGGTGGGATAATTTTGTAATAAGGCCTTTTGTGCCAAGGGTAATTTATGCATGTTTCTTTATGTAATAAGGCTAAAAGCCAAGACCAAAGTGGGGAATTTTGTGTGTTGATTGAAAGCTACTGTTTTGTCCTTTTGTGAGCTTCTAAAGTCAACAAGTGGGCCCTACAAGTAGGTGATTGACAGCC
This sequence comes from Platanus orientalis, assembly GCA_025762735.1. NCBI lineage: Eukaryota > Viridiplantae > Streptophyta > Magnoliopsida > Proteales > Platanaceae > Platanus > Platanus orientalis. The sequence goes on from JAOXJP010116022.1 coordinate 12,638, forward strand.
CCTCTTAGGTTCCAAGTTTTTTATTTTTTTTTGGTACCTAAGGTTTCAAGTTTTAGTAATTTAAATTTTAAGAAAATTGGTTATTTTGAAATCTTGAGTTTAGGAAATACTTGAGCCTTAAGTTAGAGTTGTTAGAAGTTTCTATTTTAGGCAAGTTTCTATTATTTTGAGTTTTTTAAACCTATTTAAAGACACCCCCTATTGAATCAATAGAGTTGAATTATGAACTAAAGTTTTGAATTTGGATTTTCCCAAGTGGGTGTTGTATCCCATCCTATCCCCTCCCTCTTCTAGGGTTGAAGCCTTGGCTCCCCATCTATCTATTGTCTCTTCTCTTTATTCCAGTCTTCTTCTTCTTCTTCTTCTTCTTCTTCTTCGTCTATCCTCTTCTTCATCCTTTCTTCTTTCTATATATAGGATTCTTCTTCTTCCCTTATCATTCCCTTCTAGAGCTCCAAACTATTGGAACCAGTTTTGAAGACACACAGAGAGCATTTATCAAGTATTTCCAAGGGGTGATCTCATATAAATCACAGGTATTAAAGGTTGGTCTTAATCCTTTATTTTACATGTTTAATCATCTTCAATTCTGAAATTCCCCTGTAATTTTCTAGTTTCTGTTTGATTCATTATTTTTTAGATGGCCATCTTTATATTCTTCCTTAATTTTTGGTTAGCTAAAACAATGAAATTGGCCCCTCATAAACATGTCCTTTTTCTCTTCTTCTTTCGGGTTTTGATCCCCTATGGGTCCCCTATAAAATCCCCAAGACTCCCATTGAATCTCCTTATATGCTAAAATATCATCAAAGATACCCTTTACTGGTTTAGGGTTTTCTATGAAAGAACTCATCGGACTGTCGTTTATATAATTTGGTAAATCAAAACTTGTCCAAAATTCATGAAATTTGGAACATAGAACCCTGATGTACATCAGAAACTGTATAGAAAGTTTCATAAAATTCTGATGCACGACCAGGTGTATTTTGGTAATTTCGGGTTTCTACACAGAAATTCCATAATTGCCATTTTGGGTTTCTTTTCGCTCTTTTTCTTCCCCTCTTCTTATCTAAAGTTCTTTTCCCTTTCTCTACTTGATTCCCTTATTATATTCTTGTACTTTCCTAACAATTTTAATACTTGGGTGTGTGTTAAGATTCAACTTTTGGGTTGTTTTAATTAAATTATTGCTTCCATATTATTAAATTTGTGATTTTGAGATACTTGGCGATATCTTACACCAAATTTTGGTATCCCAACTATTGTGCTACATCAATTTTGGTATCAAAGCCAAGTTCCAATTGGTCCCTATCCAGTTAGGTTCTTGCATATTTTTGTGGGTTATTTTCAGCCAGTTTGCTGTTGGTTCTATCTAGCTGTAATCCCGGAAAGCATTCTTGTGGTTATATATATATAAACCGTAACCTCAAACCACTTTCATCTCTCATCCACATGGACATTTTTTTTCCAAAATTCCAGTAATAACCCATAAAAATCGAGAATGATTGTAGTTTTCTTTGATTTTTTTCTTTTTTGTTTTTGCTTTATTATTTGAAAAATATATATTTTGATAAGGAAACTTTTCACAATTTTCACCAATATTAAATTCTTTTTTATTTTTATATGGTTATCCAAATTTCATTTAAATAGAAGAGATGGAAGAGAAAGGAGATAATCTATAATAAATACCAATTTTTTATTTTGGAAATTACCTATTAAAGAAACCGTCTACATAATTCTTTTTTATTTTTAGTATGGTATTCAAAATTCGTTTTGAGAGTAGATGGGAGAGAAAGGAGATAACATAAGGAGTGATTACTTAATAATAAATAGCAATCTTTAATATTGGAAATTACCTATTAATATCATTCTTCATAATTTCTCTCTTTAATGTGTTTTTCTCATAAAAACCTATCATTAGTCTTTCCTATTCCTCTCTTAAAACTTTCTTAGTTTGTTTATGCCTGTATGTGACCCCACTTCATCTTTTCCTCTCTTATTGAAATATTCCAATAGACACTCTTCAATGATTCTCTCTTTAATATCTTATCAAAACACTCCTAAAATCACTCCTTTCTAACTCCACCCTTAAATTATCTCTTCCTATTAAAAATTGGAGAGATAAGAACAGGCTATTATCTTCTCTCCCTTACAACATCTCCCACAAATTTCAAACCTTTCCAGCCACAACCCAAAGTTCTAAAGAGTTGATTTCAAAAGGTTCTTTAGGTTGAAGATGGTGGGACAATTGAAAAGAAATGACCCACCTCGGATTCTACAGAATGTGCACCAATCAGTCCTAATGCTATATATTTTGGAATTGATAAAAAGGCATAGATAGCATTGGTCTATGGTTTCAGTGCTAATACCGATTACAAATGGTGATGTTTTATGGATTTACTTTTTCACATGGTTCAGTATATATTTTATTACTTTGTTCTAGGGAGTTTCTTAGGTTAGGAATTTGAAATTTTTGAGTAAGATTTTATTTTGTTATTTTGAAGAGTGTTCTTCGTTTATGCTTCAAAAGCAAAAGTTCTTTATCTTCATAGTTAATCTATAAAACCAGTGTATGAATTTCATCATTTCAATGCATTGGTGCAAGCTTATGTCACAATACTCATAGGTATTTGAGCTTCTATCAAATACTTAGCGGTCTCTCTCACTCTGATTCTCAATATTTTCTGTTTCAATTTTTCTTAGTCACCCATATGATTCTTTCATATTTCAAGCCTTAAGCATTGTTGCACGAGCTGCCATTGAGAGGCTTAATTATATTAGATCAAAAGTCAAACGTTAATGTTTTATTACGAAGCAAGATAAAATAATATGTACAACATACAATAAGATAATGAGTATACAAGTTCATATTAATTTTTGTGTACTTTGTCTCCTACTTTTTTAACTATCTGATGTTACTAGAGGCTTATGATGAATTCATAACCTCTCTAAAAAGGTGATTCAGACCCCAAAATTCATTTATCTTAAAATCATTAAGCATTAGTGTAAGGTATAAGTCTTTCAAACACTTGCACTACATGGTTATGAAATGAATTCCTGTCTGGCCAAATTATCCTATGTTAACATGGAAAAGCCAAGTAATAATGATTAAAAACGGTTTAAGAGTTTACAACATGATTTGAATAAAACACTCCCATTCACTCTATCTATTATTTTAAAATTCTTGTTTACCATCAATAGATTAGAGTTAAAATCTCCTACATGCATACATAACCAAAGACTAAATACAGTACAAACTTTAACAGCTATCAGGTACTATTAGTATCTCCTCGCAACCAAAGACTCTATGCAATAAGAACTTCGACAATTTGTCTTGAATTTGGAGAGTCAAAAAATAAGCTATAAAGAAAATACACACCAACCTGATAAGTGTAGAGTTTCACATATATTAAGGGAATTCGCTGGTTGATCTTATTGTAATGCCTCGCAATACGATTAACAGTCTCAGGAACAAACTCAAGTACAAGATTTAGGTAGACCTCTTCCCTGTCTGTTGTTGAAAAGAAGCAATGCTTAAGGGCAACAATGTTAGGATGGTCCAACATTTGCATGATCTGTAATTCTCTATTCTTGTAGCGCTTGTCTTGGAGAACCTTCTTTATAGCGACAATTTCTCCAGTTTCTCTACATTTGGCCTATACAAAGAAGCAATTAATTATTCCAAGAATAGAAATATAATATAAAAGTGAAGCAATTAACTTCTAAGTGATATACAGCTCAGGTTACCTGGAAAACCACACCAAAAGAACCAGTTCCAACAACATGTTCTGCTATGTAACTGATCGCCTGTCAATTAAATCAAGACATGTACCTCTAAACATATTAGATCTTCGTCAAATCAAGAAAGCTCATATGAAATTCATCAGCAAGATCAAAGATCTGAACAAACTGATTTGTTTTCAACCTGCCTGGGTTGACCATTCCGACCCCCAATAGTTGTTGCTATTATATGCCCTGCCTCAGCACCCACGCCATCAATTATATTTATATCTGGTTCACTGTCCTGCAGGAGATAAAATCCTAATAACTATGCACGGAAAATAAAATCCAAATAATTATAATTACACAGTTTTAAATCAAATTCCTTTAATTCATCCTATGCGAATGGAAAAACAGCAAAGTTCCCTTCTAAAATACCAAATTCCTCCACATACTTATTTAAACTGCTTCTCAATCATGAAGAAATTAGAGGCAGATCAAGTTTCCATGGAGAAAAAATTCCAGCAAATAGAAAAGAATTACAAGAAGTACACATCACAGCTAGTAAGAATTTCTAGCAACTCAGCTGCTTACTGTATCATTTTCCTGGTCTGGTCTGCTGTCCCTTAGCCCCATCACAAGCATCTCTCTTTCAAGCCGGTCAACTGAACTAGATGACCCCTTAAAGCTATTAACTGACCTCGAACTGCCTACACCACCATGTCCTCGACCAGCAGATGCCATAATGTGCCCAGTGAGTATCACCAATGCTAATGTTTGCTACCTTCTTTTATGATTCTTCGTAATTCTGCACTCCATCACATCCAGGCACCAATCCTACTGAAGGGACAACAGTATCTTAAAGTCAAAAAAGAAAAAAGATGCCCGGCATAAACAAGAACGGCATAAGAGATTAGTTGAATAACAATTTCCTTTTATGCCTTAATCTTTTACTTCCATAATAAGTAGAAGGGAAAATATTAGTTCTGGTGCAGATAAACAACTCCCAAGGATGAGAGGAAGGACAAGAGGTGTGTTGACCGAAGTACTGAGATATGGTCTGAACACACATGCATTGACACTATTAAGTAAAGAAATCATTAGTTGCAAAAATACATGAATTGTAAAAAAATTGCTAATCAAATATTAGTTGAAAAAATATATCTTGATGAAACATTTCAAGTACCAGCAACAATTGGAAGTTGCCCTCATCTCAAAAGGAAGACAAAAGTCAGATGAAGCATAAGAAGGATGTTTCCAAAACCTACTGCAACATCTCCAAATCTAGGAAGGAGCAAGAATCCAAGGAAAGAATAAGGAGCAATTGGCAATTAAAGTTGCATGCAAATTCTAGCATAATCAAAATTAGTCATCATAAGACATCAGGTAAGGGCAAAGGCGAGTGTTAGTAAGAATGGTTAAAAAAAATGCTCACTATTAGATGTGGAAAAATCTGTCATTTCGCAAGATAGGACTCAAAATGAAATAAGAGTCCTTAATCAAACGTCGCAAATGAAAAACCTGTGATTGTCATATCGAAAGTGAACATGATCAAAGCTGATGAGCATGTTATTCGGACTAGGAAGTAAGAGATCAATCTCAAGTAGTTCCCTCCAAACAATTACAAGTTTTCACTACTGCCAACCTAGCATGTCGATCTAAACATCCTAGTCACTAGTTTGCCCAAATCTAGCAACAACAAGGAGATAATAGCTTCTTTAGAGTTTTCCTCTTTTTTTTTTCTTTTCCTTTCTGTAACCTAACTGAAGAGGGAATCTAATATTAACAAGTCTTCAAACCTGAAGATTACATAAGCACATTTATCAGAGGAGTAAGGTACGATATAGATCATTTTAAAGAAAGGGTACTCTACTATCAACAGCACTGTAAACTTTAGGTCTTCACATTTTGAATTTTAACACCGCATCTAAAATAAACATGAATGAGTTCAATAGGTTAGTAAATTTTGTTCCTGACATTTATGGATATTGTATTTTCCATTTAACAAAAGCAATTAAACGACTTCAAAGATCATTTTTGCCAACGAAGATCATCAACTTAGAAAGAAAAAAAAAGAAGCAAAGTTTCAGAATAAAATTTAAAGGATCCAACAACCAAATCTAGGAAATCCAACTAAAACCCATAGAAATAGATAGAACAACTTGTATCAGAAACAGAGGAGTCAATAAAATTTAATCGCGAGATCGCATCTGATGGCAAAAAGCCTACATTTTCTACCATTGAAGAGCCTTTCCATTTCAAGAGATGAAGTGCTCCCATTTGCACAGTAATCCAATAAATCCAACCCAAAAAGAGTAGCATCTTCAAAAGTTCGCATCACAGATATGGGAATTCTCCACAATTCAATCATTCTGATTTGTTATCTTAGCGATTTAAACAGAAAATGTCAGGATCAAAACGAAAACCCCGATTCTTACACTCCAAAGAAAGAAAATAAAATATTTAACGATTCAAAAAGAGATTCTCGAGGGGGCTTTTTCACTGACCTGGAGTGATTTCGACCGGCAATCGGAGCAGAATTGAGACATTGAGAAAAAAACCGATAAAAGAGAGCTTAATAAGGTTCTTCCATGGCTATTTCCAGTAAAATTTTTCTTCGTCTTCCCGCTCCTCTCTCAATTCCACTGATCCCACTACTGGATCATCTCGCCTTTCGATATCTCTCTGACAACGTTCTATCTCGGTTTGTACTTTCAAGATCGCGCTTTTGTGAGCAGAGAATTACAACTGTCCGATCGGTATAAGTGTAACAGTGATTTCAAAAAGTATTCTAATCCATTGGTTTTGAGAAAAGGATGTTGCTTGGGCTTTTTTTCAATTTTTGACGCTGAGTAACTTTGACGCCCTACGACACCGGGGGTCTTGTCGAAATTTGACGCCACCGTCACTTTGACTAGATTTGATATAATCCCAACTTCTTAACCAGCCCTTGGATATTTCCTTAAAGACGAATAGGTCCTTAGGGCAGCAAGATGTGAAGTGTTAAACCGGTTTTATTCATATTTATTTATTTTCTTCTGGCTAAGGAGTCTATCTCAATTCATTCTAACTTGAAAAATTCTCATGATTACATGACTCCATTGAAACAAGGGAAAATTATTACAATTCCAAACTTTAGTAAGATGCTCTCTTACCACAATAGTTGTCAAAGTGTTAACAGCCTTGTTGCAGGTTTTTGGAATATGTCATATATGGATTTGTTAAGGGTCCACATTAGAATCCAAATAGTTCATGTGGAGGGGGTGGTGGTGCCTTAGAGTAACTTCACACTATTGTTTTCTTTCAAATAAATGGATTGGACATTGAAATCTTTAAGCCAATTTTAGGCCAAGATAAAATGTCCAAACTTTATGGTTCTTCTGTTGAACAAATATGAAGATACTTTGATTCTTCTGCTAGAAGGGTTTTTGTATAGTCTCTATTTAACATCGCAACTGCGCTATAATTCATTATTACTTCATCAATATTTATATTAACTGAACCAATTGGCAGAGGCACCCAATGAGTAGGAAAGTGACTTCTTGTGGTGGAATTGAACCTGGATTAGATGTACTTGAATCTTCAAGAGAGGCTCTACATGTTCTGTTATTAGCATGGCTGCACAAAATATGATTGATTCCTCTAAAATGGGCTTGTTTTCAAAAACAAGTTATTGCAAGCTTTTCAAATGGACCACAACATTGATGCACTTTGTCTAATAACGGATTGATCTAATAGGAATTGAAGACACTCTTTGATACATTCATTGAAAGATTTTTCCTTGATCTCCAATACAGAACCCTAGTGATGATCTGAACTGGATAATTTGGGCAAGCTCATAACTAAAAAAGGTTTGATGAATGGTCTACATGTTGAGCCCACATATTGTACAAGAGTGTTTGATATTTGCATTAAATTTAGATATTATGTCTTGGATTAGTATTAACATCATTAAGGCATCTCTAAATATACATGAGAACTTTAGGGGGGTTTTTTTTAACCATCCACAATCTATTCCATATACTTGGAGGAATCCCATCAGATGAGCGTGATGAGGAGCCCTTTAAACCTTGTATAAATTTATAGGCAGGTTTTGTTGTAAACCTCTTTGAAGGAGTATTTATCTTCCGTTTCATGTTGTGACATACAATTGCCGATATGCATCCTCAAAATTGCTAGAACAATCATTGAAAGAAAATATTGTCTAGTGATATTTTCTTGTCATACCTAGTTCTTCATTGATTGTGCAATCCTTTTGTTGTGGCACCTCACTGACCAATGGGGAACCTAGTTTTTCATGATGGATTGGATGATCTGGTCCTAAAAGGATCCTCCATGGGCCTGATATCCTTTGGGCCGCCTCCTTCCGTGACGCACGAGAGCCGAGGCAAAAGGGGGAAATCAATTCACTTTTGGAATTGTCACTTCACCCAAAAAAGTAAATTGATTCCCCCCCCCCTCTGTCTTGGCTCCCAAGTGTCACAGAGGGGGGTGGCGTAGAGGATATCACCCCTCCTCCATGGCACAATTTAGTGGGACTGATATCCTCTACACCACCCCCTTGTGAGCCACTCAAGGGCCACATAAGAGGGGGAATCAATTCACTTTTTAGAGGTGATGTGACATCCCAAAAAGTGAGTTGATCCCCCCCTCCTTGTGTGGCCCTTGAGTGTCTCACAAGGGGAGTGGCGTAGAGGATTTCAAGCCGGGTCGGGATGTGAGTGTGCTACCACTTGGTATTTGACACGTTGACCAAAACATATGGGGATTTTAAAATTTGAACACTTCCACATGTTCTGACTAACACGATGAGTGCTAAGTAGCTGCACACTCTCATCACATTGACGTGCCGAGTGGAATCAACCTAGACTTCTTTGTTAGGTCTAGAGGAATTTCTCAAATTAGTATTTATCTAAGAAAAAAAATGCCTCCTTGGATGTGTCTAAGTTTGGCCATGCCAACGACCTAATGCCATGGTTTTAGCATGCCTCTATAGAGAAGAGGTCTCAAGTTCAAACCCAAATAGCAGCATTTGTCTACAATTGTGTGCTGACCTGTATCTCATGTTGTGTTGTAAGTCCTACACTAGATGTAGCAATCATAAGAGGCCCATGGCCCTACCAAATAATAAAAGATGAGTCTTAACGTTGTGATTCAACTATTCTTTTCTACAAGTCTATCTTGTTTATACATAATTAGTACACATGGAAACCCAAAACGGGTGATGTTTTGTCATAGTAACTTCTTTCCACATGGCAATTCTTGCCCAATTTTCCTTTGCCATGTGGTAGAGAAGAGTCATTTTTCTCATATATTTAAAAATCGAAGTCTACCATTTATAAGGGAAAAGTGCAATGTTATGGATTTTAGATGACCTATGCCAACAACCTCCATAAAAACAGTGTGAGCATAACAAAGGGAATTTTGTTAATTAACAATGTATGGAAGGGTACTTTAATGATTGCACAATTGCATCTTGCACCCTAATTAGATTGCTACAAGGTGTCCCTGTAATGAAATTCCAAGTGGTCCAAACCTAAGGTAAGTATTAGAGTAATAGTTTGGATTTGCCATGTCAGCAGTTTAGGTGGCAGAAAAATCCTTTCTATACAAGTTTTAGACCTTGATGCACTTTTCATTTTATTTTTAATATTGGAATCAACCAAGACCTATCCTAACGTTCTATTGGAATAAATGTTCTAATACAGACATCATGGATATGCCCTCAGGGAGAGGGGGGGGGGGATGGCGAGGATTGTCCTCGTTAGGTCAAAATCATTAGAGAGGTTTTTTTTTTTTTTTTAATGGGTTTGATAGGAAACTAGGGCCATACATCCAAGATTTTAACACTTGTGCATTGAGGTAAAAGATTGGATCCAACTATTATTTATTATCAATTGGAGAGCCTCGGCATAATTTATCAATCCCAAGGCAATAGTTTGGATCCTAGGCAATAACTTAAAAATACATTAACATGCAACAGTAATCAAAATGTGACATGTATACAATAAATTTAGAGCTCCAACCAAATTTGGGTGGTAGTTTTAAATATTTTGTATACATGTTGCACTGTAATCACTCACCGCACGGTAATAGTTTAACTTATTGCAAAGGATCTTGAGTCCTAAGCAAAAGGTTCCAATCCAATGGCTTTGAATTAAGAAAGTCAACCATTAATGTCCTCTTTAATTAAGAAGACCTAGGCCTCTTATAAACATCAAACCATTGGTCATGACTTCACAAGAATTTCAAAAAGATTATGATGGCTAATTCATTCTTGTCATAGAAGTGGATTGAGATGTCAAATTACAGTTGAAAAGTCAACAAGGCAGAAACAGAGCCATCATGATTAAATGCCCAAATGGGAAATTTATTATTATTTGGGCAATCATAGTCGTCAAACATTATAATGCATATCATATGTACAAAGGATAACGACTTACCACTAAATGAAGCTTGCTTAGAAAATACCTTTGAGGGGTCCCTCATGTGAGTACAACAAAAGTAAACTATTTTGCAGGACGTTTAGTTCCTAATTAATACTAAAATTTAAGTTAATTGCAATAGGCAATATAGGATGGAATGTGTCAGAACCACTTGTAGTAAAAAAGAAAACTAATTGGGGATAGTGAATGGGTCATCTTTCTCTTATTTTTGTAGAACCAATGAGGCCTGCAAACAGCGACATCATAGAGCAGGATTTCACAAACAACCATAGATTGTCGGAAACGATTAGGTACGGAAATCAGCTTCTCCTGATGTATTATAATGGCATCTGGGGTGAATACATCAGCATTGAAAAATGATAAACACCCCCAAAAAATGAAAGTCACTTTTCGGCACTGATGTGTCAGCCCCCTGATGTCATTCTAATACATCAGGAAAAACTGTACCTAAACCCAACCATCGTGAAAATTAACCTCAAATCCTATAATATAATAAGAGGTGATGTCTCAATCACCCACACTAAAGAAACATTGGCGTGAAGAGAGTCCATTTTAACATGGTGAAGAGGGTCCATTTTAATGTGGTGAGGATTTTATATGCCGATCCCTAACCTGCGCCACGTCTGCCGATGGTCAAGCAGGTGAAAACATCAGTGCCGAAAGTGATTTTCACATTTTGGGGGAGTGTGTAAAACACTTGTGAAGCTGATGTGACCCCCCGTTGACCTAGGCGTTTGCATATGCCGAGCGTAGAAAAGCCTCACCGATTTTAATGCAATGGAAAAACACCCAATAGATAATAAACAAAGGATGCCGTGGGTATTGAAAAGGAAGGTGAGGCTATCTCAGCCAATGTGAGAATAAAGGGTATTTTGGTGAGTTGAGCATAAGTAGACAAACCATAAAACTTAAAGTAGATGGTGCATTTCTTTATAGAAGATAATCTCGTGGTCATGCATGATTACAGGTTTATTGTCTTTTGTCACATCCTGGTCCACTTTGAAGCATACATTTGCAGAGATGGGCACGCGGCCGCACTAGAGCATGAAGAGGAGAAGATCGTGACCTACAATTATCATTCGGGAATCTGCTTTCACTTCGAAACCGGCATGGCAAAGTCCTCTTTTCCGCTGGCTAGCGGGGTCCCCCTTTCATCTATCTGTTATAAGGTGGTCGTAGTAGTTTCGGCTCCAGCAGCGAAAAGCTCCCAGCGTGATTTGACGAAAGATTTGCTGAAAAGGAGGACCATTTACTCGCGTGACTTGTGGTGCATTACGGTCGTTGCGTGGGATTTTTTGACCAGAGGACGCTTGCTTGGGTTATGTGCGGCGCCTCTCAAGATCTTCTGTAGCTACGGCGCCTGTAACAATCTTGTTGTGCTGTGGTCACCCTAAAGTTATAAAAGGTGGAGGCAGGATTTGGTAGGACCGACTTATGCATCTTAACGTAGGACTGACATAAAGGGTCAACACATTAGCACCGAAAAAGTGATTTACACTTTCGGGGGTTGCTTTGCACTTTTTGGTGTTGATGTGTTGGGCCCTTATGTCAGTCCTACCTTGGGGTGACAAAAATCAGTCCAACCAATTCTTTAGGATAAAAAGTGGGTTTCAATCATCACCGGCCTGAGCATTACCCAAAAAAAAAATCATCTCTCGCCTGAATGGACTGGTATCACGCCACTGCCGGTTAGTGAGTGACATGATGTGTGACAAAAGGGTGTTTTGGCTAATACACATGAGTTAAACAAATGGCCTGTCTAGGATTTGGTGTTGACCGGTGGACCTCATATGGAATAATATAGGAGGAAACTTGAAATTTCATCCAACTCCCCCCTATTTTATTCCATAGGAACGTCTCCTGGACTCTTCTTCTGTGGACACTAAATCCTGGACAGCACATGTATAAACTTAGACATAATTCAAATAAATTTGCTGTACAGGGACCCCGCGGGCTCATGAAATAAAATGGGCAAGGGTTAAGTTGAAATTTAAAATTCCCATCCATTTTATTCCATATGAGATTTCTTGGTGTTTCGGACACCAAATCCTGGATTGGACATTTCCTTCCTTTGTCAGTACATCCTTTGTCATAAGTTTTGTAAATTCCTTGTAGAGATTGAGAATCTGTCCATTCAGAGTGGAGATGATGTGAACCCGCTTAATGTGTAGAAGAAAATTGTTCAATTCAAAAAGATGCTAAATTCAAATTTTTACCACATGAGACTTTATGGAGACTGCAACACCCTGATACACACGCCTTGGATTTGGTGTGACCCCTAAAATGAGCCTAAGGTAGGACTGACATTAGGGGTTAACACATCAGCATCAAAAAAGTGATTTACACTTTTTTGGGGATGCTTTTCACTTTTTAGCACTTATGTGTCCGTCTTACCTTAGGCTGACCTCAGGTGGTCCTACCAAATCCTTAAGCACTACACATGCCACGACTACATAGGATCCTGAGGAGGAAGGATTGTGTCGACATCCCTTAAAAAGCTAACCTCTGCTGGGTGTCAGGGGGCGGACACGTCAGTGCCGAAAGGTGATTTATTCTTTTTGGAGGGCCGCTTATCACTTTTTAGCACTAATGTGTCCTCCTCCTAACACCCGACGGAGTTTAGCATTCTTTAAGGGAGGCTGACACAATGTTTTGTGGATCCTGAGTGGTGTGGTACAAGTATGTAAATCGTGTAGATTCCGTCCAAGCAGCATGGGCCTGGTGTTGGTCACTGCAGCATGACCTCCCAGTAGGAGGGTTAAGGTGGAGCCCCCTTGAGTCCATGACAGCATTCTGCTGTTATGTAATGCTGGTTATCCCTCTCGTCAGTTATACAACCCCTGCTTTAAGAAATAGCTGTTTATCAGCCCAATTAGTTATACAAAAGAAAAAAGGATAAAAAAAAAAAAACAGAGTCCCAAATCAACATGTAACAGCGGAAAGTTGTTTGTATAAGTACATACAGGGTACTCGTCCTTTTGTATTTATTAAAGAACCCTTCCTTATCTCATTTGTATTTATTATACTCTCTTTGTCAGGCTGCCTCACTTGCTGAGTAAAATTGGGAGAATATATCTTTTTACTTGAAATGGAGATGATTCAAACTCATAGAGAATCCGAGCTGCTTGATGTCATAGTCTATCATGTTTCGAACCTGTTATTATTTGCATTGCATTGGATTATATGAAGGGAATCTTACTTGGCTCACATGGGTTGCAGGAATGGATATGGTACTGGCATTATCATGTCAAATGTGAATTTCCAGCTAATTGATGTCACAGGGTCATGTTATGTGGTCCATCATTTAACTTACATAGCAGCATTTATAATACCATTTTTGACTTTTTTTTTTTTTTTTAAACATTTATTTCAATGTGTTTTTGGTTTGATTGCCTATACCCCCTTACATTATTTGAGTCATTTTCCTCACATCTGACATTAAAAACTATTAAGTTTTCTTTTATTTAAATGTTAAATGAAAAAAATTATCAACGTTGTTTTTTTCTTGAAAACCCATAATGAAACTAAATGTGACCAATTATTTTGAGGCAAAAGATTATCTAGTAAAATGAGTGAAGGATAAATAAAGATAAGTTTGGAGAGAATAAGAAAAATAAATGAAAGTGACAAGAAAATTGAAAGGGTAATTTTATTGACCTGGGAAAGTAAAAAACCTTAGTATTTTCACCATCTTACTTTTTACACTCGGTGTGGAATTGGTGTGTCCCCTTAATGAATGGCTAACATCTGCCCATATGTGGTGGTAGATACATGGAGTTGAAAAAATGATTTACCAGGATTTTATATGCTGACCCCTAATCTCCACCTGTGTCCGCCGATGGTCAAGCAGGCAGAAACATCAGCACCAAAAATGATTTTCACTTTTTGGGGGCATGTGTAAATCACTTCTGATGCTGATGAGACCGCTCTTTGACCTAGGTGTTTGCATACGCCGATCATAGAAAAGCCTCACTGATGGGGTGATTTTCATTTTTTGATGCCATGTATCTACCCCTACATATGGGAGGACCTTAGGAATTCTTTAAGGGGGCACACTAAATCTAGGGGGTTTAAACTTATAGGCGGATGTGTTTGATACTGCTGGGGATATGAATGCAAGGGACCCAAACTATGTAGAATCCTGACAACACACAGATGCGGAAACACCAAAACAATATAGTAACTTACACTCTATGTTCATTTGTCATAACTCTTAACCATAATGTGACTCAAACCAATGAATATTGTTTGCTACTCATCTAATTGTGCAATGATGAGTGCACTCAACTACAAAAGCACACATATTTACAAGGAAAAAAGGCTTTCTAAATGGGTTGTTCATATCCCTTTTCAAGATGAATCAGCATTTTCTTTTAGCCACATGGAGGGATCATGTGTCCAGTGCATATCATCCATGAGATAGGGTATCCTATGGACTAATAATACTAACTGTATGTTCTATCTTTTTTTGGTATGGTCACTTCGGCCCACTTGACTGCCACAGAGAGCGGGACACGCACTAGGATGCAGGAGGGAGATTTACATCACACATTGTGTAATTATTGTCAAGGGGGATTCGATCCCTAGCCTCCCTCTTGAGTGGACAATGTTGCAACCACCCAAATAAGGGGCATTGGCACTGTATACTCCACATTGTATATGTGGTAATGATGTCAACCGATGGAATTATATAAATGTAATGTGTGAAGTTTGATTTGGGACCTCACCCTTCCATATTCAGGTTTTTGTATAAATACTTGGAAACAATCCGAAGAAAAACCTGAATATGGAAGGGTGAGATCCCCGAAATTTTTTTTGGACTTGTTTTAATGTTTTTTATGTACCAGATTGGATCTGAATCATATCTGTATATGTATTAGGGTTTTTGGGGTATTTATATGTTTCGTTCTAGGGTTGCGTATGAAGAGGGAGAGAGATTATGAAATTGTAAATTGTCATTGACGAGTTTTTTTCCTAATAGTCAAAGTTTTCTCTACGGCTTTGTGGTTTTCCTCAAACTAGGGTTTTTCACATAAATCTCATGTTGTGCATGATTTCTCTCTTTGTTAGCTTGTTGATTTTGTTGTATCCCGTTTCTTTTGTGACGAAGAAGGAAAAATGATCCTAGCAATAAATTCAATTAGCAAATATTACCATAACAAGCTTTTCTATTGCTGTAGGGGCTAGTG
>JAOXJP010116023.1:0-13977 GCA_025762735.1 Platanus orientalis
GCAAATGACAAGAACCTAAAATCAGTATAAAAACGATGTAGAGTGTTCTAGTAATTTGTAAAGTGGATTTTGAATTGTTCTAAAAACCTACAGAAGAAAAATAAAGCTATAAACTTCATGATTTCTTTCATAAGCGAGATTCAAAGTGTTTTACGAATCTAAGATCATTTAAAAATAATGCTAAATGTTCAAGTTTATTTACAAAACTGATTTCTATTTGCAAAACTTTGTTTCTAAGAACTTAAACCAAACAAAACTTTCATAAATTTTAATGAAATTGAGGATGAACAATTCTAAGAACCTAAGAGAATGCAAAACGATGTAAAAATGTCTAAGTTTATTTACCTTTTGGTTTGAAAATGAAACTAATTGGAAGCTTTAAGTTCCTTCTTAAAAAATCACAAAATTTATGACAAAACCTAGTTTTTTTCTTCATTTTCTCTTCAAAATCATCAATCTTAAAAAACATCTTCAAAAGATCCTCTTTTTTTTTTTAATGAATTTCTATGTTTTATAGGCTTAAATTGCAACCCTAAACCCTAATTTCGTGTTTAGATAGGTCTCTAGTGAAAAAGTCTTTAAAATTTTGCAAAAATCATGATTTTCACAATTGTACAAACTTTTATGCTTTTATGATGTCATCTTGCCCATAACTTTTTTCAACACAAACACCTTATGAGAAAACAATCATAACTTTCTCTACAAAACTCTGATTTATTCATTGTATATTTCATTAAAAACTAAACTTTAAGACATTTTCAATGACAAAGTTTGCTCACTAATTCATTCTACATTTTTATTGGTGTATCTTTAAAATTACTTTAAATCAGTTGGCCTATCAACACAAACACTTTCTGGGAAAATAATCATAATTTTTTCTAGAGAATTCATAATTGTTCATTACTTGTAGTGTTGTAAATTAGACTCCTACAAATTCTCAATGGTATATACCTGGTTAGCTAATTTGTTAGGAGTTGGGACAGGTTTAACTTTAAAGTTATCTCAAATCTACTGACTTAGACCATACCAGACGACATAGACACCTAGTAGAAACATTGTCATTACTTCTTTTAGGAAATTTAAATTCTCTTACTAGTTGATGCATTAGAAAGTAGACTTATAGATCTTTCCAATGATATATGATTTGTAGGATGATTCAAACGACATTGGTAAAGGTTTACTTTTGAAGTTATCCCAAATTTGTTGTTTGGGATAGCTTCAAAACTTATCAAGTCCTTGACTTGTTTTTGTCTTCTTTTCCCTTTTGTGTTTTATTAGTTTTTTCTTACTCATGTGTGCTAAAATACAACAAATACCAAAATTAGCTATATCAAAATGATTAATTATCAATTATGCATCTATGACCCTATTAAGTGCATGAAATAGGTGCGGGGTGTTACACAATATCTATCTCTTGTCCCAATAAATAAATATGTGAGCAGGGGAGGATTTTTTTTCTCTTCTTTTTTGCATTTTTTTATCATTTCCAAGATGAAAGCTTAAGTTGTAACACCCCGCATTTATTTTTGGTGATTTTTAAATGAAAGTTTTACACAGAAAGAGAGAATTTATAATTCACATTATGAATGGAAAATGATGGAAAAATGTGTGACATCCAAGTGTCTCATGATACCTCAAATGACATGGAAAAACAAGCCATCAACTTGGTAAGGTTTTGAAGCTATCTGAGTCAAAAAAAATTAGGTAACTTTATAGGTAAACATGTATCAATTTTGTAGGAATCATCATACAAACCATATATCACTATAAAGATCTATGAGTCTACTTTCCAATATAACAAATGATGCACAATTTGGAGTTTCCTAGAGAAAGTTAGGGTCATTTTCCCATAAGGTGTCTATGTTGGCATGCAAAATTTTTTAGAGGCAAAATTTCTCTCTGCCTGATCGGTCAAGATGGCAGAAAACATCTCGTAAAATCCAAAAAAATGATTTTTCAGAGATTTTGAGGGTTTTTTTTTTTTACTAGAGACCTATATAAACTTAAGAATTAGGATTGTTATTTAGTCCTATAAATACCAAAGAAATAAGAAGAAATAAGGGATTTGAGATTTGAAATTACTCTAAAGTCGCCCTAAAGGGGGTGAATAGGATTTCTCAATTAATTTAATCATTTTTCAATTTTTCATTGTGGTTGATTTTAATCCGTTTTTAAACTTAACCCAATTGTGTGTGTGTGCTCCAATGTGTATACTTGAGTATTATGTCAAATAGGTGCTATATAAGAGTAGTAGAGAACATTCAAGTAAAGACACAGGCAATCACACATACAAACACAACAAGAGATTTATAGTGGTTTTACACTTGGGCCTACGTCCACTCTTCTAAAGCTCACTACCGAGCTTAGGTATATTTCATTTAGGTACTATTACAACCTAGGTCAATATAAAAACCTAACTATTTGCTCACAAGCAAGCTAAAAAACAACACTCGGTGTCTTCGACGAAATCAAAGCAAGAACAATAATGATATGAATGTGAGGTTAAGCAAATATTACCACAAGTTGGTTAATGTTGCTACTTACATAAAGTGGGGTGCTCCTTGTTGAACTAGTTTACCTTAACTATCCACAAGCTCCAAGTACTTGGCTCTAGAACTCCTTGAGCTTAGCCAAATGTGAGTTTCCTCTAGGAAAAGAACTCACCACAACTTCTCCTCAATAATAGTGAGTGATATTCAAGAGAAGAGAAAGAGAGAGAATCTAGTGAAATATGTTAGCTACTTAAGCTCAAAACCAGTGGGCAATGGTGTTTTTCACAGGGGAAGATGCTTTCCATATAGTATGCTTTTGAACTCTCTCTAAAATAGCTTAGAGTGTTGGAGATTGTTTACCTTAAAAGGAAAAGTTGTCTTTTATTGGGTTAAGGAGTACCCATGGCCTTTTGATTATTTTACAAAGGGCAACATTTTGGAGCCTTGGATTTGAAAAATGGAGTTCAAATTTTGAAAAACTCTCTTTGAAATTCAAGTTTAAAAAATATCCCAAAATTGCTTTTATAACCGATTGTTTGATCCGCAATTGATTACGGGCCTCACTCAGAGTCGTAATCAATTGCTTGATCATAAATCAATTTTGAGTCTGGGTAATTTTGTCCAAATCGATATTACAATTGATTACGGCCTATGATTTTTGGCCTCGGGAGTCTTAGATTGTGCCCACATCCCACTCACAATCGATTGCATGATCTGCAATCGATTACGACTCCCAATTTTTGAATTTTATTTTGGGCACTTGTGGGGGGTTTGTGCGTGGGGGGTTTGTGCTTAGGTCTTTGGCTTTGGCTTTTGTAAGAGACCAGCCACCATGTCTAGATTGATTTTAAGGTATTAAAATGATATGCAATGCATGCTTTATACCTTTCTTGGTGTGAAAAATTCGAGGTAGATTTCGGTCTTCTCTTTGGGTCTTGGGTCCTTCTTATCTTCATGTCTTCAACCTGTGAGATCATGGGACCCTTATAAGACAAATACCACTACCCATTTGACCATGGGATTAACATACATCAACAATCTCTCCCTTGTCAATTCCATGGCAAAACCCAAATACACTAAGATATACAATATACATGATTCCCTATAAACCAAATACATGGACTCAAACAAAATCAAGATTAGACATTTAGCTCAAC
Source organism: Platanus orientalis (assembly GCA_025762735.1). Classification (NCBI taxonomy): domain Eukaryota; kingdom Viridiplantae; phylum Streptophyta; class Magnoliopsida; order Proteales; family Platanaceae; genus Platanus; species Platanus orientalis. The sequence continues at coordinate 3,650 of JAOXJP010116023.1, forward strand.
ATCTTCGTCTTCATGACTTGTGCTTTCAGTCAATAAGGCCTGCAATCACAACCATAAAACAACCACCTTCCTCATGCAAAAAGAATAAAATATGAACCATATAATTTTGTATGAGCAATCATGAGATATTTAAGCTTCAACAAGTTAAATGTGTTTGTTTTGTTTTTGGTTGGTATGTACTCCCCCTATTTGAGTGCTCTCACTAAAGTTGTGAAACTCTCCCCCTACATGTGTAAAGTGTCTCCCCTTCACTTTCACATTACATAACTACATCTCATGTTGGTTTGAAACTAATTCTCCTCCTTTTTGACAAGAATTGGAAACATGCAAACCATAAGCCACAGAGAGAAGAGAAATGGGGCAAACTGAAAACCATTCATTAATAAAAAAAAGAATTTCCCTTGAGGCTACAAAAATTACTAGGGGACTCCCCTAGGTACCATGAGGGATACAAAGCCTCAAACTTCTAACAGAGAGCCCCTATAGGGCACTAACATCATCTATATAGCATCCCAAAAGAAAATACATGCCCCTAAGGCAAAAATAAGGTGAAACCAAGGAGTCACTCATCTCGAGAGTCACTCTCACTCCCAGCTACTTCTCCGACATTTCCAACATCGCCATCATCCTCCTCACTCTCGCTCTCACTCTCATCCTCATCATCGTCACCATCATCATCATCATCATCATCATCATCATCAGCCTTATCATCATCTGCTGCACCACAACCAATTGCACTAAGCACTGCCATCTTCTCATCCTTTGAGTGAGGATTCTCCTGGAACTGAGGAGCAAGTTTGTCGAATGCCTCCTCTCCCTTAGGTGCATCATCTGAGATTTTGAGTCAAACTTGCTGAATGAGCCCAACTGAATGGGATGGTTAGGATAGTATGCATTGTAGCATGGCACCAGTTGCCTCTAGTTAGAGACAATAGTCTTCTGGTTCTTTAGAACCTTCGACACCTTGCACACCTGTTTGTGTAGTAAGCCTATCATGGTGGACTTGATCGAGGCAGAGCGAGCCCTGAATGACCCTAGTATAAGGGTAGAGCCAGAAGGCCCATGACTCATGGCTTTCCCGTCCTTCTGGCCTTTAGTTGCAACTTTAAAAGGCACTTTCTCTGCATGCATAATCTTGGTGACAAGTGTGGGATATGATAGACTATCAGTGGAATGAGTAAACTCATGGGCTCGGATCATCATGTAGCATATGATGGCAGGCAGATCGATCCTTTGGGAGTTGAGGATGGTGTCGATAAGGTAAGCAATGTCATCCGTTAGACTGCTTCTGTTGGTGGTAGTGAGGATGTTGTACATGGAGATGCGGTGGAGGACTTGGGCTATCGGCCTATAGTCTTTATGTGTCAATCTCTCAGACCAACTGATGAACCGTTCACATAATCTCTCAACTCTCGCTCCCTTCTACTCAAAGGTGAGCTTGTGAATTAAGAAGGCGATGGGATCCTGGGTGGCACGAGGAACCCCTAGCAAATGTAAGATATAATATGGGATAACCTTCAAAGGTACCCCAAAACAAGTTCTCCTAGTTGTTGATGTCAAAGAATTTCACATAAAAGATACGCACAACTTCTTCCTGGACAAGTCTAATCCCTGAAATGAGAGGCATCGACTATTGCCCCTCCAAAATCTTCATCAACCTCGCCATACGAAGTGTCTCAGGATCCACCACCCGTTCGATGATGATGGATCTTTAGGTGAAGATCCTCTAGTACCTCTCTAGGCTTGTGGCATCTTGACAAGGAGAGAATGATGCCACAATCCTCTTTGAGTGAGGACTAGGTGGAGATTCCACCATGGGTCTCTTCCCAGGATTCCGAGAAGGATTTGACGATGACCCTCCTTTGGAAGTGGTATTTTTCATACGTGGAGGCCTGATGAGATGTAGAAGACTAGGGTTTTAAGGCAGAATGCAAGAAATCTTTGTTGGGGAGCTCTGGGGAGTTGTAACGGCACGAACTCGAGTGAAAATGATAAAAAATGTAACTTTTGTCTATTTGAATGGCAAGCGTTTACTATCCTAAAAATACCCCCATAATCGATTGCTTGATCCGTAATCGATTAAGGCGTAATCGATTGCGTGATCCGTAATCGATTTGGGTGCAATTGATTGCGGATCATGAAACCGATTACAACTATGGTTCTGAGCATGTTTTTCTCAAAATCCTTGGAGTAGGGTCTCCCTATTCTCTATCATAGCACTACCCAAGCTCCCTAGGACCCTTCTCCTCTTCTATTACTGCACCCATAACCTTGGGAAAACCAAAATGGTTTCCTTAAATGGTGCACAATCCTATAGTAGTCTGTGGTATTCAAACCACATGGAATCAAGAGGTTTACTTAAAATATCTACAAGTTGATATTCGGTCTTAGCATAATCCAAAGAAGTTACTTTTTCTTCCACCAATTGGTGGATGAAAATTTGTTTAATGTTAATATACTTTATCCTAGAATGTTAGATAGGATTCTTGGAGATGTCAATGGCACTCTTGTTGTCCACAAATAAACTTATGGAGCATTATTCCAACTCTTAGTCTTTTAGCATTTGCTTTATCCACAAGAATTGGGTGCATCCACTATCGACTGTAATATACTCAGCCTCGGCAATTGACAATGAGATGGAGTTTTGTTTCCTATTATGCCAAGAAACAATATTGTTGCCTATGTAGAAGCAACTTTCACTCGTGCTTTTGTGATCCTCCACATCATCAACCCAATCAGTATCTGAGTACCCCACAATCTCAGATGTGGTCACAAATGGGTACCACAACCCAAACTTTGTAGTCTCATAGACATAGTGGAGAATCCACTTAGTTCCCTTGAAATATAATTATTTAATGGCATCTTGATACCTCGTACACTCACCTACACTAAAGGCTACATCTGGTCTGCTCACAGTCAAGTAGAGCAAACACCCAATAATGTTCATATAGTAGGTGGAGTCAACCTCGGCTCCCTCAAGATCTTTAGAGATCTTATCACTTGTGTTAATGGGGGCGCTAGCTGGTTTGGATTCTTGTAAACCAAACTTAGAGACCTTTTTTTTGTTGTAAACTTGGTTTGAGTCAAAAAGATGCCATCATATGTTTGCTTCATTTGAAGACCCAAGAAGAACCTTAGTTATCCTTTTATACTCATCTCAAATTCTGATTTCATTATTTGGGCAAAACCATGAGACATCTCCTCACTAGTAAACCCAAAAATGATATCTACATATATTTGTGCTATGAGTATGTAACTATTTTTCTTCTTGATGAAGAGTATTTTGTCTACACTTTTTTGGTCAAAGTGGTGATCAAGAAGGAATCTAGTGAGTCTTTCATACCAAGGTCTTGGTGCTTGTTTGAGACCATAAAATGCCTTCTTGAGTTTGTATACGTAGTTTGGTAGATAAGGATCCATAAATCCCTCAAGTTGCTCGACGTATACCTATTCTTGAAAGATCCCATTTAGGAATGTACTCTTGACGTTCATTTGATATAGCTTGAATTTTAAATGACATGCTATGGACAAGAGAATCCTAATGGACTTCAACCTTGCAATAGGGAAAATGCCTCCTCAAAGTCAATATCTTTTATTTAGGAATACCCCTTTGTAATAAGTCTTGCCTTGTTCCTTGTCACGGTACCATGTTCATCATGTTTATTTTTGAAAATTCATTTGGTACCAATGACATTCTTGTCATTTGGCATTTCTGTGAGAAACCATACATCATTTCTTTGAAATTGATTTAGTTCCTCTTGTATGACCAAGATCCATTCCAAATCATTTAGAGCCTCCTTAACATGTTTTGGCTCTATCTTGGATGTGAAGCAAAAGTGACTAAGGATATTTTCAATTTATCTCCTAGTCTTCACTCTAATGTTGGGATCACCAATAATGTATCCTCATGACGACCCCTAGGTGAGCCTCTTGTCCTTGGGCTAGGGTTGAATTTTTTCAACATCATCATCGGAATAAGATTGAGAAGAGTGCTCTTCTTAATCCTCTTGGGATTTCTCAATTTCCACTTGAGATGAGCTCTCATTCTCATGGTCATACAACACTACTAGCAAGTTTCCTTGTTCATATGTTGCATCAAAGTCATCTATCGCTACATTTATCGACTCCTCCATGGAGTGAGTCCTAATGTTGTAGACAAGTTAGGCTCTGCTAGTGGTGGAGTATCCTAAGAGCATGGCCTCATCGGCCTTTCCATCAAATTTGCCTAAATGTTCTCTATCTCGAAGAACATAATAAGTGCTTCAAAATACTTTAAAGTATTTGATAGTTGGTTTTTTATCACTCCATAATTCATACAATGTTTTGGATGTACCTAGTCTAAGACAGACATGGTAGAGATGTAGCACATTGTGCTAATTGCCTCAGCCCAAAACCTCTTGGCTATGTTTTTGCTAATAAACATTGATGTAGCCATGTTGAGAAGAGTTTTATTATTTCTTTCAGCCACTCCATTTTTTTGACGAGTTTTAGGGGCTGAAAACTCATGTTTTACTTCTAACTCTTCTCACCAATTTGAGAATTTATGATTCTCAAATTCTCTTCCATGGTCGCTTCATATTCGCTTTATGGTTAGATTTTTTTCAACTTAAATCCTCTTACAAATGTTTAGGAATTTGTTAAAAGCCTTGGATTTTTCTCTTAGAAATGCTACCCAAGTGTATCTAGAGAAATCATCAACTACAACCATAAAATACTTCTTCCCTCATAGATTCTCCATACTAGTTGGACTGGCCAAGTCCATATGAATAAGTTCTAAGGGTCTAGTAGTCCTCATAGATGTAACTTTCTTGTGAGAGACTCTAGTTTTTTTCCCCATTTGACAACCTTTGCATATTGGGTTGTCAACATTTCTTAGCTTGGGAAGGTCCTTGACTATCCCCTTCTTGCTAAGTCTTGCAAAATCCCCTTAAAGTTGAGGTGTCCTTAGCTTTGATGCCAAAGATTGGTCTCATCCTTTTGGGTCACAAGACAAGTTTCCCCTTGTTGAGAATAAGGTTCAATGACATAGCAATTGTCACTTGTCCTCACTCCTTCGGCTAGGATGTTGTATTCTTTGTGATCCTTGATCACACATCCATCTTTAACAAATTGTACTTTATATCCTTTATCACATATTTGGCTAATGCTTATCAAGTTGTGCTTAAGGCCTTGCACATAAAGAGCCTTGGTGAGTTGTGGAATGCTGGGGGCTGTTATGGTTGCCACGTTAAGGATTTTGGTGGTGTTTCCATTACCAAATGTGACATATCCACCTTGAGCATCTTTAAGTTTGGTGAATAGGTTTCTCTCACTAGACATGTGTTTAGAACCCCACTATCAAGATACCATCTTAATGAGCTTCTGGCTCTTAGTGCGGTGTGAATGACCAAACACTTCGGGTCATCATTTTTCACCCATACTCTCTTAACCTTGAAAGGTTTAGAGAATTCCCTTTTAGCATTTTGTTGGGCTAAGTCCTTCTTTCTTTAGAAGTTTCTATTTTCAACATTTTGAAAATAGTTTCTCTTATTGACATTCTTCCTATTTTGCATTCTTCTACTTTGCATTCTTTGGGATTCCATGTTATTTTCCCTCTTTCTATAATCCACCTTATTGTCCCATTCTAAGCCATAATAGTAGCAATAGAATAGGGGCCTTCTACGTGCATATGATTGAGTTGTCTTCCTTCTAAGTTGGAGATTGTTTACCCTAAAAGGAAAAGTTGTCTTTTTTAGGGTTGAGGAGCACCCATGGCCTTTTGATTGGAATATTTTATAAAGGGTAACATTTTGGAGACTTGGATTTGAAAAATGAAGTTTAAATTTTAAAAAACTCTTGTTGAAATTTGTGTTTAAAAAATGTTCCAAAATTGTCTTCGTAACCGATTGCTTGATCTGCAATCGATTACGGCTTGTAATCAATTTTGGATCTTGCAATCGATTACGGGCCTCACTTAAACTCGCAATCGATTGCTTGATCCTAAATCAATTTCGAGATTGAGTAATTTTGTCCAAATCGATATTATAATTGATTATGACCTATGAACTTTGGCCTTGGGAGTCTCAGATTATGCCCACATTTCACTCGCAATCGATTGCTTGGTCCGACAAAATTGATTGCTTGATCCACAATCAATTACAACTAATTTCTATTTTTTTTTTAGCACTTGTGGGGGGTCTGTCCTTGGGTCTTCTGGCTTTGGCTTTTGTGAGAGACCAACCACCATTTCTAGATTGATTTTAAGGTATTAAAATGATTTTCAATACATGTTTATACCTTTCTTAGTGTGGCAAATCCGAGGTAGATTCTAGTATTTGCTTCGGTTCTTGGGTCCTTTTGTTCATGTCTTGAACTTGTGAGATCATGAGACACGTACAAGACACATACCAGTACCCATTTGACCATGGGATTGACATACATCAATACGATTCAACTAGGGTTGTGGAGGATTTGGAAAAGAAATGTTGAGATTTTGGAAAAAAGTTTGAGAGAGAAGCTGCACAAAACTTGGATTTTTACTATGTTAAGAAGCAAGTAATTGCATAAAGTATACACAATTTCTAACTCTTATTTAGGTTCTTAAAACTCCTTGATAAAAGTTAAAGTTTTTTAAATTAATCCTTCATGTTTCTATGATCTAATATTTATGTTCTTGGTTATTTAACTTTATGGGTTATAAGTTCTGTAAGTTTCTCATGTTTTTTTTTCTTCATATATGATCATGTTTTCAAGTTAAGCTATATTACTAAATTTTTAACCATGTTTTAGAATGTCTCTAGAAGAAGATCATGAGTGTTTTCTCTAAGTTTTGTTAAAGGATTTTAGTCATACATGATTCTTTATAAGCATAAGTATTGTCTAAGATTAATCATGATTTTAAAGAAGAAATATTCTTAATTTGTGCTTTGATTAGGTAAAACAATTTCATGTTTTGTTATTTGATTCAATCATGAGTTTGGTATGAGTTATATGAAAATAAGATCATAAGTTTCAAAAAATAAAAATAGTTTTTTTTAGGGGGGGGGGAAGCTAAATTTCTTTAGAAAAGAATCATGCATTAATGCATATAATGCTAAGTTGTGAAATATGACATGTTTAGTTATGTAAAGTTTTGTATGAAACCCTCATTAGCTTAATTTTATGTCTAGACTCTTGATAAGTTGTGAAATATGTTAAGTTTTGATTTATTGTAGTGCTTCAGATTATTGCCATAAGTGGAATAAGGCGTGTGATTGTTTTTGTTATTAAATGTAAGTTTTGATAAGAAGGTCAATTCGGAGAATCCTTATGATTTTTATTTTGAAGATCCATAGAAAATTACATGATTCATGTGATTTATGTTACAATGAAAGTTTAGAGGCATTTATGGTTAATGATCTGTATACCTTAATGGTTGTATTTGAAGAAGTTAGTGGTTTATTATCTTGGAGACCTATTATAGTTTATTATTTCAAAGACCCTTTGTGATTTATTATTTTAGAAACTCATTATGGTTTAGTATTTTGGAGATCCATTGTAGATTATATATTCAGAGAGCCCTTATGGGTTACGTGTTTTAGAAACCTCAGTGGTTAGAGGATGGACCCTCATAGTGGCAATATTTTCGAAAATATACTTACTGGTTTTGTGTATGAGACTATTTGGAGACCTACTCACAGGTTTTATATGTGAGAATTCAAAGACCCTTATGAGTTATATTTTTGGAGACCCCTCACAAGTTTTATATATAGGAATTTCGGAGAACCTATACGGTGTAAAATTCGATAACCCAGTAGTATTTCTGTTTTGAGTAGTAACTCGTAGACTCTAGATGAGTTGAATATGAGGAATTTTAGATGATTATCTTTAGAGACCATTAGATAGTTATGATTAAGTAAACATTCGTGTTTTGGAGGTCCTATGAGGGTTACATGTGAAAGGAATGTTAGAACTTCAAAAATTTTGTAAGTATTGCATAAAATTTAATGTGTGGTAAAGGGAAACAACATAAGAACCTTAAACATGAGTAAAGTATTGTGTGAATAAGATATGTCGTTATGTGATAAGTATAAGTATAAAGTTCTATTTTGTATGAGTAAAGCACAAGATAACATAAAGATTAGTAAGTTATGCTTTGGTCTTAAGCTCTTTGCATAAGAAAGTTTTGAAATTGTATAAATAGTTTTCATCTTGTTTTAGAAAATCTCAGTTTAATTATGACTTCAACACAGTATGTTTATGAAGATATTTAAGAACAAAGTTTTTTAAAAATATCTATGATAAGCCTTGACCTATGTTCAATTGTATCATTTATGTTACTACCTGTGAGCTGTGGACTCACCTTTCCACATTGTTTTTAAGATTAACTTACTGTTAATAGGTGATGCCATGGAAATGATGATAACTTAATGAGGCGCGAAGATTTATTAAAGGATTTATTTGTTATTCAATTTCAGGCATTGATATAGGAGTATACATGGGGCATAGGAAGAGACATAGGCCAAAAGAAAATACATGGGATTTAAATAGGCAAATTAGCCAAATTTGACTGATTGAAAATATCTGGAACAATTGAACTTCGACCGGTCAGAATAAGTTCGAGCGGTTGAAAGTCTTAGGGTGAAAAATCACATTCGGGAAATTGATTTTGACCGATCAAACGTTGACTAATTAAGAAAATTTTGAGCGGTAAAAAATCTCAGGAAATTGCAACACATTTGGAAAACTTGGTTTTTGAGAGGTCGAGAAAAAATTGGAGCGGTTGAATTATTTCAACCGTTCAAAATTCGTATTTCGAGAAAAATAAAAATTAGTGCAAAAATTATGTTTTTTCTCTTTAGCACGTAAGATCCAACTAAATTCGATACAAAACCTCAAGTTTACCCAATTATGATCCAAAAACAAAAGAGAAAGGGTAAGGGTGTGAAAAGAGGAAGAATTAGGAAAGAATATGAGAAATCCCTCTGTAAAGAGGAAGGTAAGCAAAAAATATTAGACCATATCTAATTTATGAAGGGTTTGTGAATTTTCAATAGAAATTCTTATAGATATATGGATTTTGATTGTGGATTTATATTTTAATTTAGAGAAAGGAACCGAAGAAAGAATTCTTCGAGGATTTGTTGCTTAGAGATTGAAGAAGAAGAAGAAACTCAAGTGTGTAAAGTAATTATGCTTAATCTGCAATTTGTTTTCATTTGTAGGACCTTAGATCCATTTGATTTTAGTGTTTTACATTGAATATCTGATTTATCATTTGATCATTAGATCCAAATAAATTTGTAAGTAATTATGCATTATATGCATGTGTTTTCTTTCATATATAGGATCTTAGATTCAAGTGATTTCAAAATGTTCTCTATAATGATTTCAAGTGGATTTTGAATGATCTTAGATCCATGTGTTTTCATAAATTTCCTTCAAGGATTTCAAGTGATTTTGCTTGAATTTCATCCATTAGAAAGTAATAATGCTTTAATTGCACATTGTCTCATTCCTAATACCTTAGATCATTAAATCTCAGTTTTGTACATTGTATATGAATGTTTCTCCTTTGATTATTAGATCTTATTTGATTTAATTCAAATCTATGTGATCTATTCATGTTTCCTTTCATTGATTCTCAAGATTTATGTGATTCTAAGTTGATTCCTCAATGATAACAAGGGAAGAGTTCATAATGCACACAAATTCGCTGCCCATCTTTGAAGGAATCATCTACAATCTTTAAGCTCAAATCTTCCATTGAATCAGTGGTTCCTTTGAGAACAAACACAATGATGGAAGTGGTAACTTTGTTTTCCTGACTTGGTTTTGACGTATGATATTCACCTTCCTAAGGGAAAACTCTGCTGAAATTTTCCTAATATTGGGATAAGTTTTTGTCACTTATTTTTAGGCACCCGACAATTAAGAGCAATAAGTTTGTATGGGAGGTATCGTGGTCTCTCTGGGGAGTGCACCTCATTGAGAGATGGGACTTGGTCTAAGCTTGGTTGTATCCCAAGGTTAACTTGGCACATGGTTCCTTATACATAAAGTGGGAGGCCTCGACTATCCTTAAGAAACATGATAACGACACCTCATGCATCAGATCAATCTAGTAGAACTGCATCTACCTTGATTCCCCACCAAGGGGGTATGTAGGTAACCCGAGGATGTGAAGACTGATGGCACAACCCTAACCTAAAGACCCTAAAATCCACTCTATTATGTGAATGACTTTAATGAACTTAACAGATCTTACAAGTGATTTATGACATCCAGGATCAACACAAGATCCAATAATTTGAGGACATGTCCACTCTCGTGTGAGAAGTTTGCAAAAATATGAATTCAGTCAAAGGGAC
>JAOXJP010116034.1:0-13977 GCA_025762735.1 Platanus orientalis
GGAACCAAGGGTGGAATAAGTGAGGAGCTTAAGGGGATGTTTAAATCCTAGAATATAAGAAGGCATATGATTCATCAAGTAAGTAGCAATTTGAATGGCATCAAGCCAAAAAATCGATGAACATACATATAAAAGAGCAAGGCACAAGTAATCTCAAGAAGATGATTCTTTCATTCAGCAATGCCATTTTGCACAAGAGTACCAGGACAAGTAGTCTGATGAAAAATGTCATGCACAGACAAATAATATCAAAAAACACGAGACATATATTCCCCTCCATTAATCGAATGAAGAACATTGAGCTTAGTATCAAACTGAATTTCAACCAATTTGTGAAATAACTAACAAGCCCAAAAAACTTCACTCAGATTCCAATAAGTAAATCCAAGTGACCTTGGAGTAATCATCAACAAAAGTCACAAAATAATGGAATCAAAATAAAGAGGTAATTGGGGTATAAGACCCCACACATTAGATTGAACAAGGGAAAATGAAGTAGTACTACTACTCATACTAGAAGAATATGAAGAACGACAATGCTTGGTTAACTTACAGGTTTCACAATGAAAATCTGAAATGGAAGAAGATAGCCAATGAAATAGTTTTTGCAACATAGGAAAGGGAACATGACCAAGATGATAATGCCACTTAAAAAGCTAAGCACGTTGGGAAGAAACAGAGGACGAGGGTTACAACGAAATTGTTGGATATAAAGATGATGTCTGTTGAGTGGAAAAAGCAACTAATGAACAACCATTCATAAGGTATAGTCCCTAATGCTCATGGCCTCTGCCAATGGTATTTTCCATCTTTAGGTCCTAAAAACCATAATAAGTGAGAAAGAAAGTAACATTATAATTCAAGGCTTTTGTAATATGACTAATAGAAACAAGATTCAACTTAAAGTTAGGAACATAAAATACGAAAGACAATGAAAATGAATATATAAAGGGAATACAACCAGTACTAGCTATAGAGGACAAGAAACTATAAGCAATATGTACCTTCTCTCTACTTAAACTAATCCGATAAGAGGAAAAAAGGTTAGACATGCCAATCATAAGATGAGATGCCCTTGAATAAATGATCCAAGGATGATTGGATAAAGAGGTATGAGAAAGAGAACTAGAACAAATGGAGGGAACACTATCATGTTGAAATTGAGCCATAAATTGTCATATATAGGGGATATTGTAAGAACCTAAAAATTAAGCTAATCAAACATAGTACTTCTTAGTTAAGAACAAGCACTACAGAAAATGCACCTTAGATGTCACAAAGCAAAAGAATCATTATGATACACTATGGCCAACGGAGAACAATATTTACCTTTGCAATACACACCCAACAACCACTTGAGGAGTCTGGGGCACCCAACACAACTCAAAACACACACACACACACACACACACAACACAACACCTTCCACAAGTAACAAAAAATAGCCTTATACAAGTTGAGTATTGCACCATAGCATAAGAAGCCTAACAACAATCACACACTACCAAACACAACCATGAACCTTAACCAAGAAGTCACACTATAAGGTCAAAATACAACACTATAGATATCACAAACCCCAACACATCACAAACAACCCCTCAAACAGTCATGATAGAGAAAGCCAACTCAATAATAAATGAAATTCCAACACAATCACAATGTGGAAACATAGCCCAAGACTTGTCGGAGCTTCACATGATACAAACATAGCTATAAACTGTAAAAGAATAATGTTCAGCACAAGAGAGAGCCATAGAGTTTAAGTAAAGTACATACATCAGCCTACGAACATTAAAATAGCATACAAAGAGGCTACAACAATGGTTATAGCACAAGTGGAACCTTTAACATGTAATAGAGACTTCATAATAGAGACTTCATAACCAGCAAAAGAGGCATGCACACTTTTGTACGAACTCTAAAGGGCCATAAATAAGTTTATATGAGGTTGCTACAAGCAGCAAAAGTAATAAACAAACCAAAAAGAGAGAAAACTCATTGGGTGGTAAACATGTCCTAGAAAACAAGATAAAAACCACTCAAATCGTAGCCAAATCCCATGATTCTTGTTTCTATATCTTCCTCTAATAGAAACAATCCTTCCTTTTCCAACCAAACACAACAACAATAAAAAAAAAACTCGTTGGATGCTTCACAGGAGTTGATTTCCTCAGATCATACATGTTTTGGCAATATTTTTTAACAATAGAGAAAATTTTACAAAATTGATTAACCGAACTCTGAATCAACCATGAATTCCACCAAAAAAATTCTAAATTTCAATTCTATCAAAATCTGAAATTTATTATCCGTGCAACATGCTAATGTCAACACCTCCTAGCACGCGAAGTGATTCAAATGGTGTGTTCTCTGAAGTGAACCTAACTCTTATACCAAACAGATTTCTGTAGATCTATACTTGGTGCATTAGGATTCTAGGTAGAAGAATAAAGAAAATTGGAGAAGGAATAAAAAAATGCATGGAGAGTGTTAAAAGACACCTCTTACATACTTTGCTTCATATATCAAAAAGTAATAGTACAACTATGGGTATTTACAAGTACACCCCCAATAATGCACAAAGATGTATGTACCCCTACAAATATAACCCCATATATCCATGAAATACAATAGGATTGATAACCAAGAGATATCTCAAAGTGATCATTTTTGTTATATTAGTCAGTCATATATAAGGAGGGAGATATTGAAAGGGATATTTCTCATAGAGTTAGAGTTGGTTGGACGAAATGGAAAAGCAATTCTAGAGTGTTTTGTGGTAAATGAATATGATGAAAATTAAAGGAAAAGTTTATAAGATGGCAATAAGATCATTCGTGTTCTATAGAACATGATTATGGGCAACCAAAAAACAAAGCATAAATACAATGTGTGTGGTTGAGATGATGATGGTGATGTAGATATGGATGCCGGTAAGACTAGGAAGGATAGACATTGATTGACACGTGATGTGTTGACATAGGCATATGTTGGTGTGCCATTGATTGACATATGATGTGTTTTTGAATTTAGTCTTCTCTTTTTTTACACTTGAACACTTTTTTGAACGCCAAACACAATGTGTCATTTTATAATTCATCATTAGCACTACAGACATTACAAAACATTTTCTTCCATAAAAATATCCATTTATGGGAGCTAAGATGTAGTACCAATACGTGATAAGAAAAGGGAAATTCGGATGAGATGGTTTGGCCTTATGCAATGAAGGCTAATAACTACACACGTGAGGAGTGAGATGGTGTAGTTGAAGGTGCTAAGGATAATATGAATGCCAAAATTGACTTGGGTTGAAGTAGTTGGAAAGACATGGGTGCTTGTTATTTAATGATAGATATGGACCTATATAAAGCAGTGAAACAAGATTGTTGGAGTTAAACCCAAGTTTAGATGATACTTTGTTATTGATGATGTTGTTGTTGTCAAGCTAAAAAGGAAAATAAAAATTAGTAAGTTTAATATAAAAATATCTCTTAAAATTCTAGAAACTTAAAGTTTAATTTTCATTTAAACAAACCATAGAAAGATCCACATCACTTGCAAAAAAAAAAAAAAAAGCAAGGTATTATTATCTTTTTGGTTATCATAGTATGGTTTTTTATTATATTGTTCTTTTCATTATTCTTTCTAGCATTTGTTTTTATTAATATGTGGTTTCCACCTTAAGATCAATTCTCACTTTTTTTTATGACCTGTAGTTTGTGATATGATAGAGACATTTCAATAGAAAACTTATACTATGAACGAGGGTTTTCCATAGATACTTGTGCTAATATATTGGTTCTACTGGATGCTACTACATTTAGGAGCATATATCTATTAAGATGTCCATAACCTATAATTTTTGTGTTGTGTGTCTGTGATCTTCTTTATCATTGCACCATTGTAGACATAGTATTCTAATAAGGGATTTTGTGGGACATTTTAGACTCCACTCCATTTAATTAAGCACTATGTTCTATGTTGGACTATTCCCCCCCCCCTCTCATATTATTGTAACATAATGAACAAATTCTTTTTGGAACAAATATGGCAACCAATACACATTTGTTGTTATAAATATATATATTATATTGTATACAATAATGTGATATTTAATAAATTTGAAAATAAAGGTTTTTTTTGGTAAGTGAATAATTATATTAACTTAAAGAAAATTACAAACATGTAAATATACATTGAGTGGCATCTTTATCAATTGCCTTTAAAAGATCAATAGGAAATTCAATAGGCCTAATTTTAGTTGCTAGGTGCCATAATTATATTCTATAGGATTTAGTTGTCAGATATATTGTATAAATATTATTTTCATATACCTAATGTATCGTATATGGTTGATAATGAGTACTTTTACTTTCTAAGCATGTTATACTTTTTATACATATATATTTTGATACAATCATGTCTATCAAAAACCCAATACAACCTATTTTTTATGCTAGGACCTACCAACCGCTCGGATTTCTAGGTTAGGGTTAGCTAATTATAATACCTAATCTGATTTAAATTTGAAACCAGGTTGTGTAACTAGTTGTTGCACTCAGTACTCAGCCTTCAGACACCCTAGTTTGGTTGCTAGTTTCTTCCTTTAATTAATTAAAGAAGTGTTTTGAGTACAGATTTTGATGGTGTTATTTGGTCAAAAGACTTAAAATTTCCCCCAAGTGAAGGCCCTCTTGTCGGCTATGCTCAAAATATCTCGGGTCAAAACGCCTCGGTAGGGTTGGGTTGCACTAGTGTGGGTCCAACACCATATATTCTATGTTTGAACCCTTTGTGGTTGGAAAAGAAAGAAGAAGTATGCGAATTGATGAACACTCCAAGATGAGTTTTGATGACTAACTCCTATGAGAGAAGCTGATAAAAAAAATGACATTTGATGGTAGGCCCAATAAGAAGGTGTTGTAGTAGATAGAAGGGGTTTTCATGTGAAGGCTTTTGCATCGCAGTTAGGGTTGTATAGATAAGAGAGAACAACCAACTCCTAAATGAAGCCTCAATCAAAAGTTTTCAATAATTTAATTTTTATTATGGAAAGAAACAAAGAATTAGATTAATGGACACATAAAGTTCACATTTTGCTATAAAAAAAGTGACAAAGTTACCTTTCTAAGGGATAAGAGAAAACATTTGACCTTATATTTGGCACTCTTGAGACAATAATTGGTAAATAGTACCAACATTGACGCACGGGTGCACCGATGTGACTACCTTAGTAGGTGTTGAACATCTATCAACTCATTTTAGGAATTGATGATGAAATCCTTGAAATAGAAGAGGGGGTTGAAAGATTAAATGAGTTTTGGTCTAAGTTCTCTGATAAGAAGATTTCGAGTTTTCTCAATTCTCTATTTTCCGTCTAAATTTTTATATGTTCATATATTATTCTAAATAAGGTGAGAAAAGAGGTATTTTATAAGCCCCCTTTGATGGTCCCATGTTATGTCAATACCTTATATGAACAATGGAGAAGAATTAGGATAAGCTACGTCATTGGACTCTGGTAATTATCAATCAGGCTACCAAAACAGTATAGATAATCTCAAGAACCCATACGTTGTTCTTAAAAAATTCTTGGAAGTAAGAGAGAAATTGTAGGGAAATAAGATTTTATTTATAGAATTCCAAGAGTTTCTTTATAATGTCACAACTCTGCACATTGAGAATTCTCCTAAACATCACATTCGTTTCATTTTGGTAACCTGGATTAGGAATCAAACATTCCCAATCAATTCACACCTCTTAATGAAGAGATACCTCCAATGTTAAAGAAGATGTTGTTTAGGTGGTTGTCCAACTTGCAAATTTCAATCTTGGACCGATTTTCCCTTGATCATGGACACACAGTCAATCATCTCCCACTAGGACATGATTTATTTAGAGCAATGGTTACTATTTGCTTTATAACTCTTATTTATATCAATAGGCTCAATTCCTTTTTAATGTAACTATATCTTTATGAAAAGATTGTCGTCGATACTTTGTGCCTTCTCCAAAGCATTCCCAACCATGTCTTTCCATACATCATATAGTTATACACTACTATGAAAATAAGATGACTTCACATTAACACTATTTTGCTATACGGCATCAAACCTTAAGTCTCTGGATTCTATAGTTCACCCCATTATAATTGTTCAATGACTTCATCCCAATACAAGACCTATACCCATAGGAGACTTAACTAGAATATAAACCTCACTCATGATGACTTACATCTCATTACACACTATATGCCATATATGACTATTCAAGACCTTTTTTTGCATGTTTTTCATGGACATCATGCGTAAGATAGCCTTAACATAGCCACTATTATCTCATTAATTCCTACCATTTATGACCAATCACTCAATCTTGATACGTTGGCTTTCTATTGAGTGATAGTGTATTATCTATTAATACACCAACTAAATGGCATTGCATTTTCATTCATTTTAGGTGTCCCAACTAAATGGCATCCCAAAAATGCCCTTATAATCACATAGCCTTCACACACATTGAACATTTTATGGGTTAACCACCCATGATAGCTATATGTACTTTGATCCTTTTCGGAGTCAATCCCTTGGTCATGGGATTGGTCACTTTTCACTTTTTGACATTGATGTGTCGGTCCTAATGTTAGTATAACTTTAGGCACTCTACAAGTTATCCTACCAAATTTGGAGCGGTTGTATGTACTTTGATCATTTTTAGAGTCAATCCTTTGGTCATGGGATAGGTCACCAACTCTTCAGAGGGGGACATAGTCAACCTTCTTCCTCACATCTTTATATATATATATAATGTACTTTGATCCTTTTTGGAGTCAATCTGATACCAAAGCATATGCAATTAAGAGGAAGAAATTGGAAGACCATGGATAGTCTTCCATGGATGTGTCTAGTAGTGTGGGTATTTTAATGTTTAAGAGCCTTTTAAAATGTAATAAGGCCAATAGTGCCAAATTTTGTTGGTTTTTCTTAGAGAGGAATCACGTCACTCAAATATGGAGAATCAAATTTTCAAAGGCATGATCGAAAGGATTCTAACTTCAATTTAGACGTAGACCTTACAAAGATGGGGTTGAGTGCAAAATCAGTCCATTAGAGAGATGTAAGATTGTGTTTGGCAAACCATGGACTGAGAAACTACATGTTAGCTATGACTAAGAGATAATCAAATGTAAACACTTCCACAATGACCTTTCCCACAAGAGCAACAAGATGTGAAGGAATAACTTATATTTAACGAAAATCCTTCCAAGGAACATGAGTCAATTGAAGATCGTACACCTAAAGAAGATCTTTCCAAAGAACATATGTCAATTGACTACTCATTTGCTCCTTTAGATGAGCCAGTAATTGAGGACATGGATAAAACACAGTTGCAGCCCAAGGAATCAAGTTTGTTGCAAGATGATACGATGGCTTCCTTTATGATGTCTCCAATGTTGTTGCCCCAATCAATTGAAGAGAGTTAAGGTGACGTTTTCATCCTCAAATTTGAGGTTTCTAGTCCCACAAGTTCGTGGTAGAACTTCTTCAAACCCGGGAAAGATGATGCTGGAGTATTTGCAATTAAGATGAAGAAATTAGTCTAAGTGTGGGGCTCACTAATGTGTTGGCTAATAGCCTCCATATTTCTCAATTTTTTTTATAATTTTAGATTTATGAAGTTTTATATTTTAAGCAAGTATTAGATTTAGGAAAACTTGTGCAACAAGTTTTAAGTATTTTAGTAAGTGTAGGATTTAGAAATTGTGATTTTAGTAAGTCTCAGTGTGCAAGTTTTTCAACTTTATACTTTCTAATTTGTCAAGCTTGTAAGCATATTTAAAGGCAACAAAGTAGAGAAATAAAAGACATGAAAGATTGATAAAAGAAAAACAAATTGCTATTGGGTGGTTTTCCCAAGGCTGGTGGTGGTTAGGTTTCTTTTCCAGACTGTAGCATCTCCCATAGACTCCCATTTATCTCCTTCACGTGGATTGTAACACCTTAATGCACGTGAGTATCTACTTTACCCTCCCTTTTTCTCATCTTTTCTTTTATTTCGTCTATTCCTTCTTTTCTATCTCTTTCTTCTCTATCTTTCTTTTGTTTCTTTCTTTCTTACTTCTTTTTTCCTTCTCTATTATGTTTCTGGTATTCTGAAATCAACAATCTTCAAAAATTAATATTTCTCTTGATTATTTTCTAAAATCCTGAAATTTAGAACAATGGTATGTAAAAAGCTTAAGTACTAACCTATAAATTTTTATAACAATTTGAAAATTTTACAAGGTTATTTTTGTCAATTCACACCCATGCCCAAATTTTTTCAAAAACTAAAATTTTGGTTTCTTCTTTCAAATTGTGGTTTCTCTTTATTGCACACACACACACACACACACACACACACACACACACATACATATATATATATATGGAGAATGCTAATATGCCTCATGGTGAAAGCACATTAGCAACGTGCCCACTCTATTTAGACAAATACTACCCATGTTTTTTAACTTTTCAAAATAAAACTAAGAGGTTGTTTTGGTCATTTAGTTAGTTATGCCCCTTTCTTCATCAAATCCCATTGAACTCTAAATGGTTGAATGCTCTATTTGTCTCTCTCTAACTTTGGGCGATCGTGATATTTGATGGTTAGAACCCTAGGTCTATAAACATAAGAAATTAACAACTTTAATGATAAATAATTCTGATGAATCCCACTTTCTCTCCTAAGATTTAGGTTTTCTTGATTTATTTTAAGTTTTTCTTTCAATTGGATTGATGAATCAACCTTTGGACTGGACTTAAAAACAATTCATTGTTCTTCATGTTTCTACACACTTTATTGCTCTTCATGACGCCACTCTTCTACCCATCATTTCAATGGTTCACCCAAAACACATTTAAAAGCTTCAATTTGTTGAAATATAATAAGTATATTAATTCATCACTTTTCTATTACCTTAGGGTTTTATGAGAGACGGTTAATTGCTTTATTAAGATGTTATTTATTATATTTCAACACGAACCACCACATGAGAGGAACCATAGTGCAAAAAAAATCACTTTAGAATGTCATAACTAAGAGCTAAAACACATAATCTCACACCGATTCTTGGTTTACCCTCTTTAATACATATGAATTGAACTCTCTTTAATGAGAAACTTGATGAGACTATGGTATATATATATGTATTTCTTGGAACCATATGTTCTATTTTTTTTTATTAAAGAGATAGTGGATTCCTCTAACACTTTGACTAGTTTGTTGATCAATTCAAGTTTCAAATTATCTATGAAACCTTTTAATCTTATGACATACGTCGTTGTTTAACTATAGGTTATATCTTGCCTTTATAGTATATATATATCTTACAACATGTTTGTTTCTTGTATTCCAAGAAATTGCTTCTCTCCTAAGGGAAAACATATGACTGCTAGTGGATTTTGGTCAACTTCATCTTCAGCATAATCAACATTTGAGAATCCATATACTTCAAGTTCTTTTATTCCAAAATACAATCTCATTATTTTTTTTTTCATCAAGGATATCTAAATTCTTTTGATAGCTAGTCAATGCTCTCTTCTTGTATTATACTCTATTGACTAACTAGTCCTACCACATAAGTATATCTCCTACAATATATTAGGCTACCCATAGCCTATGCATATGGTATATAAACCATATTTTTAACCTCTCAATCACCTTAATGACATATTGATTTTTATGACTTTTGTTCCTGGCTTTCAGTGGTGGACAAAGTCTCAACACCTTTCCATCTTAAGCCTCTAAAGAACTTTTTCAAGATACTTTTCTTGAGATGAATATAGGAGTTTAGATTCTTTATTTTTCATTATCTTGATGCATTAGATATAGGATGTCGCACCCATTTTGTAACACCAAATTTCGAGCCGTATAAGGTGAAATTCGTTGAATAAATTACCTAGCCGTTTTAAGGGACTAGTTTATTATTGTTATGAGTGATGATTAATACTCCAAATCTTACAAGAGATTTGTTAATTACTACCTTTTAATAAAACACCTTCGATTAACTTTAAGTTTTTCAACTTGTAGTAGGAGTTGCATAAAGTAAAGAGAAAAGGGAAGAAGAAGATGAAATTTCTGATTTTATTAATATAGATATATGGATACAAATTTCATTCTCTAAATATAAGTAAGCCTTGCATTATCTTGTCACTATTGTCTTCTTCATTAGGTTTCTTTACTATCTTCTTCAAAGGATTGTGCAGATGTATTATGGATGTGCAACCTTCTTGGAAGAGAGAAAACTTTCTGAACTTGGTGGGATGCAGGACTTATCCAAACTTGGAAAGCAATGCTTATTTTTAGCTTATGAATTTGTATATGATTTGAAGGAATTCCAAAAACCTATTATTCTGTGCATCCTTTTAAGTATTTATAGGTGTATAAATGAATTTTGAAGAGTCCTTAGGAGAGAACGACTCTATCTTGTTCATGGTTTTCATGTTGAAGTGAAATTCTTTCATCCTTATCCCAAATATATTGGTATTTTCTCTTATGCGAGAATGCACCTCCTCTATTCTCTTGGGTGGTTAAGGAATTCAAAGGAGTCGTGGTTATTCAAAACAACCACCATGGAAGGAGATAAAACCGGATTTCGGTTTCTAGTTTTCATAGTGTGTGAATGTAAACAATGTATTCATGCACATTTTATGTGACGAGTGCCCCCATTTTGTCAATTCGCAACTGGTTGTTTCTTATGCACGAATGAGTCATATGAGTCTTCATTCGCCTAGTTAGTGTGAGAAATATCGTGTGAATGATCATTCGCTCAATTTTGATTTCTACACGTTTCTTTCACCTTAAACTTAAATTCTAAATATGCATTGTCTTTTCAATCATCTCTATATCATTCTTTGCTAGCAAAACATCATCCACATATAGAGATAGAATCAATCTTTGTATCTACTTTCTAAGCGTTTACATAATCATCAAACCTATGACTTCAATCAAATTCTAATAAAATTTTATAGAAAGTCAGATAGCATTATTGAGAATATTGTTCATACAATGATTTCTTAAGTTGATAGGTTTTCTCATTATTTATCTTGATTCTAAAACCCTTGGGTTGTTACATATAGATGTCATTTTCTCAAGCTTCCATTCAGGAAAACAATCTTGGCATCTATCGAAAATAATTTTAGATCAACATTGTGCAATTAATAATAACTATTATAATTCTGATGGATACAAATTTCATAACTGGTCTATATGTATCCACAAAGTCTGTCCAGGTTTCTATATAAAACCTTCAACTTCCAACCTCGCTTGTATTTTTCTAAAGTATTATCGGACTCTAAAACCCAATTGCATCCTATTGCCTTTCTTCCTTTTGAAAGATTAGTTAACATCTATACTTCATTTTTCTCAATGAATTTTTAGTTCTTTTATGACTCCCAACCATTCAAATGACTATTCTGAATCTATAGCTCTCAATAACTCTATCTCATATGATAAAATATCTTCATAAGCTATATCTTGAAATACTAAGAAGAATTATCTTTAAAATTTGAGGATGAATGTCTACCCTTTTCTTCTTACTAACCGTAAGATGAATAACAAAACAATATGCTACTTCATCTTTTTCTACTTCAATTTATGTCATCTCACTGACCATGAGATGTTGTCTCACTGACCAGCAAAAGCACAGACATTCGATGAATTTATTACTTGGTGAAAACAATATAGTACATGTAAACCTATTATCGACCATCTCATGAGTATGTTACCATTCTTTCCAATGGTAACAATCAGTGACCCCTCCTCATCTACGACTGAGATGAAATCTTAACGCTAGGAATGATAAGAAACATTTTCTTTAGAATAAAAAAAATGATCAACCATATTCGATATCGCAGTCATCAACACGACAACACCTATCACTATAGGTGGCATTCCCAATATATAATATGTTCACGAGGTGATATGACCTTCAAATTCACAAAGCTATCTACTAACTTAGTAACAAGTCTTTTAGGACCTAAGTCAATCAACTATTCCTCTAAATTGGCTTCAGCATCATGATTTTTCAAATATTGAATGTCTATGTTGACTTGCTTTAGTGATCCTAAATACATGTACCAAAAGAAACCATCTTTTATTATACTTATAGCAAGGACATACCAACCCTGTTTTTTGGAGAGAGGATTGTATCCGCTCCTCTTATCTTATGCTCCTCTCCGCCCCCTGTCAGGGGCGGGCACATCAGCACTGATAAGTGATTTTCACTTTTTAGGGGGGCTTTTCTACTCTCGGCGTACAAAAACACCCAAGTCAACGAGCGACCACATCAGTGTCAGAAGTGTTTCACACACTCCCCCCAAAAGTGAAAATCACTTTTGGCGCTGATGTTTCCGCCGGCTTGACTATCGGCGGATGGAGGCAGAGGTTAGGGGTCAGCGTATAAAATCCAAGCTGTGTTTGTTGTGCCTCGGCTTTGGTGCGAAATGCACCTGGGCCTGACACGGCGGTCCCAAAAAAGTGATTTACATTTTTTGGGGTATGCTTTTCACTTTTTTACGCTTATGTGTCCAGCCCAGATGCATTTCACACCTCTTTCGCACCTGGGCAGTCGCACCTAATCTGAAGGGTGTTTTTTGTATTTTTGTTCCTCTTTAGCAGTACCAACACCCCTACCTTGGTGGTTGTACACCCCTCTTTGTGAGAGATCCTGGGTTTAATCCTATGGAATAGCAATAGGATATAAAAGTATGTATCAAAGGTGCCTCTCCTGCATTGTTTTGTGGTTCTTATAAAGCTAGTTTGGCTTGTTAGGTAAAACAGTATCTCATTGAAAGGTTTTTGTACATTTACTGTTTCTCAACACATTTCTTTAACCAAAGACTGTTTTTTTCACTTTTAGATGGTAAAATTCATTTCATATGACTAATCTGATTTCTGTTTCATGCAGGTGAATTGTATCTTGTTCACCCTCATGGGACCACGACTGTTTGTCCCAACCATTGTAGCATGTCCCTACCTTTGAGTGCGGTTTGAATTACTGATTTGTAATTGGAAGCAATCAATTAGGTTTACACAACCAATTGCAACAAATGCTTGTTAAAAAACTAAACGTGTGGGGTATTTTGGTTTATTATTTAGAAACTTAGGTCTTTATTAGATAATGGGTAATACTCGTGGGAACAAATCTAGAAAAGACAAGGTGGAGCCTATAACTCAAAGACTTAAAACACATGACTACGAACCAAGGTGTTGAGGGTTCAAATCCATCCTTGCTCACAACTGGCCCGAAAGGGAAGGGCATTTCCTTATCTCCCTTTCTAACTTTGATTTTGTATAATCTCAAATTATTAATTGGAAATAAACGATCTATCTCACACAAATTGCACATTGAATTTTTATAGCTTGTTTGGCAGCCACTTGTAATGTAATCATTTCATTGTAAATTCCTAAGCTATATGTAAGCATGAGATGATGGATCGTAATGAGTTTATTCAAATTTTATATTGATTTATTAAATAAAATTAGAAACGAAGTCGCAATAGGTTTTTCTATAAAATGGAATGACTGATGTTATCAAGCACAAATCACCGTAAATCTGAATGAGTTCATGATGATCCGTCATCTTTAGGCTTCATTTGCATTTGGAAACTCAAATGAAATGATTTCACTACAGGTGGATGCCAAACGCAGCCTTAATATATGCGTTCCAATCCTGAAAAAGAGGATATTCATAGAAGTAGGAGCAAACAAAGGTCTCACTCAGAAGAGCAAATGAATAATCTCGGACTATATATATATATATGTTCATGTCATGCCCCGGATCCAGCTTTTCTTGCTGAATGCCGACGCGTGGCATTTAAGGAAAATACATTACCTCATTGATCCATAATAAAAATTTCGGCAGCATCTCCCCGTAAATAAGACCCGTGGACAATAAATCCCACATCAATAATGAAAGACCTGATA